>JARKHS020036707.1:0-12106 GCA_030143305.2 Amblyomma americanum
AACTGGTGGACAAGTCAGCAGTCCTTATCAGGTGGGCAGAGGGAACATCAGGTTCAACCAGATCCGACGAAGCCAAGATAGAAAACAGGCTTATTTCAATGCTCCGGAAGATGACCAACTGGTGGCCAAGTCAGCAGTCCTTATCAGGCGGGCGGGGCGGGACATAGGATTCAACCAAGAATCCGGCGAAGCCAAGATCGAAAACAGGCGTATTTCGATGCTCCGGAAGACGACCAACTGGTGGCCAAGTCAGCAGTCCTTATCAGGCGGGCAGAGGGACCATCAGGTTCAACCATATCCGGCGAAGCCAAGATCGAAAACAGGCGTATTTCGATGCTCCGGAAGACGACCAACTGGTGGCTAGGTCAGCAGTGCTTATCAGTCGGGCGGGGGGGACATAGGATACAACAAAGAATCCTGCGAAGCCAAGATCGAAAACAGGCGTAATTCGATGCTCCGGAAGACGACCAACTGGTGGCCAAGTCAGGAGTCCTTATCAGGCGGGCGGGGGGAAGGTCAGGTTCAACCAGATCCGGCGAAGCCAAGATCGAAAACAGGCGTATTTCGATGCTCCGGAAGACGACCAACTATTGGCCAAGTCAGCAGTCCTTATCAGGCAGGCGGGGGAAAGTCAGGTTCAACCAAGAATCCGGCGAAGCCAAGATCGAAAACAGGCGTATTTCGATGCTGCGGAAGAGGACCAATTGGTGGCCAAGTCAGCAGTCCTTATCAGGCGGGCGGGGGGATCATCAGGTTCAACCTAGAATCCAGCGAAGCCAAGATCGAAAACAGGCGTATTTCAATGCTCCGGAAGACGACCAACTGGTGGCCAAATCAGCAGTCCTAATCAGGAAGGCGGGGGGATCGTCAGGTTCAACCAGATCTGGCGAAGCCAAGATCGAAAACAGGCGTATTTCGGTGCTCCGGAAGACGACCAACTGGTGGCCAAGTCAGGAGTCCTTATCAGGCGGGCGGGGGGAATGTCAGGTTCAACCAGATCCGGCGAAGCCAACATCGAAAACAGGCGTATTTCGATGCTCTGGAAGACGACCAACTGGTGGCCAAGTCAGCAGTCCTTATCAGGCGGGCAGGGGGAAAGTATGGTTCAACCAGATCCGGCGAAGCCAAGATCGAAAAGAGGCGTATGTCGATGCTCCGGAAGAAGACTAAACTGGTGGCCAAGTCAGCAGTCCTTATCAGGCGGGCGGGGGGGAACATCAGGCTCAACCAGATCCGACGAAGCCAAGATAGAAAACAGGCTTATTTCGATGCTCCGGAAGACGACCAACTGGTGGCCAAGTCAGCAGTCCTTACCAGGCGGGCGGGGCGGGACATAGGATTCAACCAAGAATCCGGCGAAGCCAAGATCGAAAACAGGGGTATTTCGATGCTACGGAAGACGACCAACTGGTGGCCAAGTCAGCAGTTCTTACCAGACGGGCGGGGGGGGGGCATAGGATTCAACCAAGAATCCGGCGAAGTCGAGATCGAAAACAGGCGTATTTCAATGCTCCGGAAGACGACCAACTGGTGGCCAAGTCAGCAGTCCTTATCAGGCGGGCAGGGGGAAAGTCAGGTTCAACCAGATCCGGCGAAACCAAGATGGAAAAAAAGGCGTATTTCGACGCTCCGCAAGACGACCAACTTGTGGCCAAGTCAGCAGTCCTTATCAGGCGGGCGGGGGGAATGTCAGGTTCAACCAGATCCGGCGAAGCCAACATCGAAAACAGGCGTATTTCGATGCTCCGGAAGACGACCAACTTTTGGCCAAGTCAGCAGTCCTTATCAGGCGGGCAGGGAGAACGTCAGGTTCAACCAGATCCGGCGAAGCCAAGATCGAAAAGAGGCGTATGTCGATGCTCCGGAAGACGACTAAACTGGTGGCCAAGTCAGCAGTCGTTATCAGGCGGGCGGGGGGGAACATCAGGTTCCACCAAGAATCCGGCGAAGGCAAGATAGAAAACAGGCGTATTTCGATGCTCCGGAAGACGACCAACTGACAAGTCAGCAGTCCTTATCAGGCGGGCAGAGGGAACATAAGTTTCAACCAGATCCGACGAAGCCAAGATAGAAAACAGGCTTATTTCGATGCTCCGGAAGACGACCAACTTTTGGCCAAGTCAGCAGTCCTTATCAGGCGGGCGGGGCGGGACCTAGGATTCAACCAAGAATCCGGCGAAGCCAAGATCGAAAACAGGCGTATTTCGATGCTCCGGAAGACGACCAACTGGTGGCCAAATCAGCAGTCCTAATCAGGCGGGCGGGGGGATCGTCAGGTTCAACCAGATCTGGCGAAGCCAAGATCGAAAACAGGCGTATTTCGGTGCTCCGGAAGACGACCAACTGGTGGCCAAGTCAGGAGTCCTTATCAGGCGGGCGGGGGGAATGTCAGGTTCAACCAGATCCGGCGAAGCCAAGATCGAAAACAGGCGTATTTCGATGCTCCGGAAGACGACCAACTGGTGGCCAAGTCAGCAGTCCTTATCAGGCAGGCGGGGGAAAGTCAGGTTCAACCAAGAATCCGGCGAAGCCAAGATCGAAAACAGGCGTATTTCGATGCTCCGGAAGACGACCAATTGGTGGCCAAGTCAGCAGTCCTTATCAGGTGGGGGAACATCAGGTTCAACCAAGAATCCGGCGAAGCCAAGATCGAAAACAGGCGTATTTCGATGCTCCGGAAGACGACCAACTGGTGGCCATGTCAGCAGTCCTTATCAGGCGGGCAGGGGGAATGTCAGGTTCAACCAGATCCGGCGAAGCCAACATCGAAAACAGGCGTATTTCGATGCTCCGGAAGACGACCAACTGTTGGCCAAGTCAGCAGTCCTTATCAGTCGGGCGGGGAGAACGTCAGGTTCAACCAGATCCGGCGAAGCCAAGATCGAAAAGAGGCGTATGTCGATGCTGCGGAAGACGACTAAACTGGTGGCCAAGTCAGCAGTCATTATCAGGCGGGCGGGGGGGAACATCAGGTTCCACCAAGAATCCGGCGAAGGCAAGATCGAAAACAGGCGTAATTCGATGCTCCGGAAGACGACCAACTGGTGGCCAAGTCAGGAGTCCTTATCAGGCGGGCGGGGGGAAGGTCAGGTTCAACCAGATCCGGCGAAGCCAAGATCGAAAACGCGTATTTCGATGCTCCGGAAGACGACCAACTATTGGCCAAGTCAGCAGTCCTTATCAGGCAGGCGGGGGAAAGTCAGGTTCAACCAAGAATCCGGCGAAGCCAAGATCGAAAACAGGCGTATTTCGATGCTGCGGAAGAGGACCAATTGGTGGCCAAGTCAGCAGTCCTTATCAGGCGGGCGGGGGGATCATCAGGTTCAACCTAGAATCCAGCGAAGCCAAGATCGAAAACAGGCGTATTTCAATGCTCCGGAAGACGACCAACTGGTGGCCAAATCAGCAGTCCTAATCAGGAAGGCGGGGGGATCGTCAGGTTCAACCAGATCTGGCGAAGCCAAGATCGAAAACAGGCGTATTTCGGTGCTCCGGAAGACGACCAACTGGTGGCCAAGTCAGGAGTCCTTATCAGGCGGGCGGGGGGAATGTCAGGTTCAACCAGATCCGGCGAAGCCAACATCGAAAACAGGCGTATTTCGATGCTCTGGAAGACGACCAACTGGTGGCCAAGTCAGCAGTCCTTATCAGGTGGGGGGAACATAAGGTTCAACCAAGAATCCGGCGAAGCCAAGATCGAAAACAGGCGTATTTCGATGCTCCGGAAGACGACCAACTGGTGGCCAAGTCAGCAGTCCTTATCAGGCGGGCAGGGGGAAAGTATGGTTCAACCAGATCCGGCGAAGCCAAGATCGAAAAGAGGCGTATGTCGATGCTCCGGAAGAAGACTAAACTGGTGGCCAAGTCAGCAGTCCTTATCAGGCGGGCGGGGGGGAACATCAGGCTCAACCAGATCCGACGAAGCCAAGATAGAAAACAGGCTTATTTCGATGCTCCGGAAGACGACCAACTGGTGGCCAAGTCAGCAGTCCTTACCAGGCGGGCGGGGCGGGACATAGGATTCAACCAAGAATCCGGCGAAGCCAAGATCGAAAACAGGGGTATTTCGATGCTACGGAAGACGACCAACTGGTGGCCAAGTAGCAGTTCTTACCAGACGGGCGGGGGGGGGGGGCATAGGATTCAACCAAGAATCCGGCGAAGTCGAGATCGAAAACAGGCGTATTTCAATGCTCCGGAAGACGACCAACTGGTGGCCAAGTCAGCAGTCCTTATCAGGCGGGCAGGGGGAAAGTCAGGTTCAACCAGATCCGGCGAAACCAAGATGGAAAAAAAGGCGTATTTCGACGCTCCGCAAGACGACCAACTTGTGGCCAAGTCAGCAGTCCTTATCAGGCGGGCGGGGGGAATGTCAGGTTCAACCAGATCCGGCGAAGCCAACATCGAAAACAGGCGTGTTTCGATGCTCCGGAAGACGACCAACTTTTGGCCAAGTCAGCAGTCCTTATCAGGCGGGCAGGGAGAACGTCAGGTTCAACCAGATCCGGCGAAGCCAAGATCGAAAAGAGGCGTATGTCGATGCTCCGGAAGACGACTAAACTGGTGGCCAAGTCAGCAGTCGTTATCAGGCGGGCGGGGGGGAACATCAGGTTCCACCAAGAATCCGGCGAAGGCAAGATAGAAAACAGGCGTATTTCGATGCTCCGGAAGACGACCAACTGACAAGTCAGCAGTCCTTATCAGGCGGGCAGAGGGAACATAAGTTTCAACCAGATCCGACGAAGCCAAGATAGAAAACAGGCTTATTTCGATGCTCCGGAAGACGACCAACTTTTGGCCAAGTCAGCAGTCCTTATCAGGCGGGCGGGGCGGGACCTAGGATTCAACCAAGAATCCGGCGAAGCCAAGATCGAAAACAGGCGTATTTCGATGCTCCGGAAGACGACCAACTGGTGGCCAAATCAGCAGTCCTAATCAGGCGGGCGGGGGGATCGTCAGGTTCAACCAGATCTGGCGAAGCCAAGATCGAAAACAGGCGTATTTCGGTGCTCCGGAAGACGACCAACTGGTGGCCAAGTCAGGAGTCCTTATCAGGCGGGCGGGGGGAATGTCAGGTTCAACCAGATCCGGCGAAGCCAAGATCGAAAACAGGCGTATTTCGATGCTCCGGAAGACGACCAACTGGTGGCCAAGTCAGCAGTCCTTATCAGGCAGGCGGGGGAAAGTCAGGTTCAACCAAGAATCCGGCGAAGCCAAGATCGAAAACAGGCGTATTTCGATGCTCCGGAAGACGACCAATTGGTGGCCAAGTCAGCAGTCCTTATCAGGTGGGGGAACATCAGGTTCAACCAAGAATCCGGCGAAGCCAAGATCGAAAACAGGCGTATTTCGATGCTCCGGAAGACGACCAACTGGTGGCCATGTCAGCAGTCCTTATCAGGCGGGCAGGGGGAATGTCAGGTTCAACCAGATCCGGCGAAGCGAACATCGAAAACAGGCGTATTTCGATGCTCCGGAAGACGACCAACTGTTGGCCAAGTCAGCAGTCCTTATCAGGCGGGCGGGGAGAACGTCAGGTTCAACCAGATCCGGCGAAGCCAAGATCGAAAAGAGGCGTATGTCGATGCTGCGGAAGACGACTAAACTGGTGGCCAAGTCAGCAGTCATTATCAGGCGGGCGGGGGGGAACATCAGGTTCCACCAAGAATCCGGCGAAGGCAAGATAGAAAACAGGCGTATTTCGATGCTCCGGAAGACGACCAACTGGTGGACAAGTCAGCAGTCCTTATCAGGTGGGCAGAGGGAACATCAGGTTCAACCAGATCCGACGAAGCCAAGATAGAAAACAGGCTTATTTCAATGCTCCGGAAGATGACCAACTGGTGGCCAAGTCAGCAGTCCTTATCAGGCGGGCGGGGCGGGACATAGGATTCAACCAAGAATCCGGCGAAGCCAAGATCGAAAACAGGCGTATTTCGATGCTCCGGAAGACGACCAACTGGTGGCCAAGTCAGCAGTCCTTATACGGCGGGCAGAGGGACCATCAGGTTGAACCATATCCGGCGAAGCCAAGATCGAAAACAGGCGTATTTCGATGCTCCGGAAGACGACCAACTGGTGGCTAGGTCAGCAGTGCTTATCAGTCGGGCGGGGGGGACATAGGATACAACAAAGAATCCTGCGAAGCCAAGATCGAAAACAGGCGTAATTCGATGCTCCGGAAGACGACCAACTGGTGGCCAAGTCAGGAGTCCTTATCAGGCGGGCGGGGGGAAGGTCAGGTTCAACCAGATCCGGCGAAGCCAAGATCGAAAACAGGCGTATTTCGATGCTCCGGAAGACGACCAACTGGTGGCCAAGTCAGCAGTCCTTATCAGGCAGGCGGGGGAAAGTCAGGTTCAACCAAGAATCCGGCGAAGCCAAGATCGAAAACAGGCGTATTTCGATGCTGCGGAAGAGGACCAATTGGTGGCCAAGTCAGCAGTCCTTATCAGGCGGGCGGGGGGATCATCAGGTTCAACCTAGAATCCAGCGAAGCCAAGATCGAAAACAGGCGTATTTCAATGCTCCGGAAGACGACCAACTGGTGGCCAAATCAGCAGTCCTAATCAGGCAGGCGGGGGGATCGTCAGGTTCAACCAGATCTGGCGAAGCCAAGATCGAAAACAGGCGTATTTCGGTGCTCCGGAAGACGACCAACTGGTGGCCAAGTCAGGAGTCCTTATCAGGCGGGCGGGGGGAATGTCAGGTTCAACCAGATCCGGCGAAGCCAACATCGAAAACAGGCGTATTTCGATGCTCCGGAGGACGACCAACTGTTGGACAAGTCAGCAGTCCTTATCAGGCGGGAAGAGGGAACATAAGTTTCAACCAGATCCGACGAAGCCAAGATAGAAAACAGGCTTATTTCGATGCTCCGGAAGACGACCAACTGGTGGCCAAGTCAGCAGTCCTTATCAGGCGGGCGGGGCGGGACATAGGATTCAACCAAGAATCCGGCGAAGCCAAGATCGAAAACAGGCGTATTTCGATGCTCCGGAAGACGACCAACTGGTGGCCAAATCAGCAGTCCTAATCAGGCGGGCGGGGGGATCGTCAGGTTCAACCAGATCTGGCGAAGCCAAGATCGAAAACAGGCGTATTTCGGTGCTCCGGAAGGCGACCAACTGGTGGCCAAGTCAGGAGTCCTTATCAGGCGGGCGGGGGGAATGTCAGGTTCAACCAGATCCGGCGAAGCCAAGATCGAAAACAGGCGTATTTCGATGCTCCGGAAGACGACCAACTGGTGGCCAAGTCAGCAGTCCTTATCAGGCAGGCGGGGGAAAGTCAGGTTCAACCAAGAATCCGGCGAAGCCAAGATCGAAAACAGGCGTATTTCGATGCTCCGGAAGACGACCAATTGGTGGCCAAGTCAGCAGTCCTTATCAGGTGGGGGAACATCAGGTTCAACCAAGAATCCGGCGAAGCCAAGATCGAAAACAGGCGTATTTCGATGCTCCGGAAGACGACCAACTGGTGGCCATGTCAGCAGTCCTTATCAGGCGGGCAGGGGGAAAGTCAGGTTCAACCAAATCCGGCGAAGCCAAGGTCGAAAACAGGCGTATTTCGATGCTCCGGAAGACGACCAACTTGTGGCCAAGTCAGCAGTCCTTATCAGGCGGGCGGGGGGAATGTCAGGTTCAACCAGATCCGGGGAAGCCAACATCGAAAACAGGCGTATTTCGATGCTCCGGAAGACGACCAACTTGTGGCCAAGTCAGCAGTCCTTATCAGGCGGGCGGGGGAACGTCAGGTTCAACCAGATCCGGCGAAGCCAAGATCGAAAACAGGCGTATTTCGATGCTCCGGAAGACGACCAACTGGTGGCCAAGTCAGCAGTCCTTATCAGGCGGGCGGGGGGAATGTCAGGTTCAACCAGATCCGGCGAAGCCAAGATCGAAAACAGGCGTATTTCGATGCTCCGGAAGACGACCAACTGGTGGCCAAGTCAGCAGTCCTTATCAGGCGGGCAGAGGGAACATCAGGTTCAACCAGATCCGACGAAGCCAAGATAGAAAACAGGCTTATTTCAATGCTCCGGAAGACGACCAACTGGTGGCCAAGTCAGCAGTCCTTATCAGGCGGGCGGGGGGAAAGTCAGGTTCAACCAAGAATCCGGCGAAGCCAAGATCGAAAACAGGCGTATTTCGATGCTCCGGAAGACGACCAACTGGTGGCCAAGTCAGCAGTCCTTATCAGGCGGGCGGGGGAACATCAGGTTCAACCAGATCCGGCGAAGCCAAGATAGAAAACAGGCGTATTTCGATGCTCCGGAAGACGACCAACTGGTGGCCAAGTCAGCAGTCCTTATCAGGCGGGCAGAGGGAACATCAGGTTCAACCAGATCCGAGCGAAGCCAAGATCGAAAACAGGCGTATTTCAATGCTCCGGAAGACGACCAACTGGTGGCCAAGTCAGCAGTCCTTATCAGGCGGGCGGGGGGGACATAGGATTCAACCAAGAATCCGGCGAAGCCAAGATCGAAAACAGGCGTATTTCGATGCTCCGGAAGACGACCAACTGGTGGCCAAGTCAGGAGTCCTTATCAGGCGGGCGGGGGGACATCAGGTTCAACCAGATCCGGCGAAGCCAAGATCGAAAACAGGCGTATTTCGATGCTCCGGAAGACGACCAACTGGTGGCCAAGTCAGCAGTCCTTATCAGGCAGGCGGGGGAAAGTCAGGTTCAACCAAGAATCCGGCGAAGCCAAGATCGAAAACAGGCGTATTTCGATGCTCCGGAAGACGACCAATTGGTGGCCAAGTCAGCAGTCCTTATCAGGCGGGCGGGGGGATCATCAGGTTCAACCTAGAATCCAGCGAAGCCAAGATCGAAAACAGGCGTATTTCGATGCTCCGGAAGACGACCAACTGGTGGCCAAGTCAGCAGTCCTTATCAGGCAGGCGGGGGGAACGTCAGGTTCAACCAAGAATCCGGCGAAGCCAAGATCGAAAACAGGCGTATTTCGATGCTCCGGAAGACGACCAACTGGTGGCCAAGTCAGCAGTCCTTATCAGGCGGGCGGGGGGGAACATCAGGTTCCACCAAGAATCCGGCGAAGGCAAGATAGAAAACAGGCGTATTTCGATGCTCCGGAAGACGACCAACTGGTGGACAAGTCAGCAGTCCTTATCAGGTGGGCAGAGGGAACATCAGGTTCAACCAGATCCGACGAAGCCAAGATAGAAAACAGGCTTATTTCAATGCTCCGGAAGATGACCAACTGGTGGCCAAGTCAGCAGTCCTTATCAGGCGGGCGGGGCGGGACATAGGATTCAACCAAGAATCCGGCGAAGCCAAGATCGAAAACAGGCGTATTTCGATGCTCCGGAAGACGACCAACTGGTGGCCAAGTCAGCAGTCCTTATACGGCGGGCAGAGGGACCATCAGGTTGAACCATATCCGGCGAAGCCAAGATCGAAAACAGGCGTATTTCGATGCTCCGGAAGACGACCAACTGGTGGCTAGGTCAGCAGTGCTTATCAGTCGGGCGGGGGGGACATAGGATACAACAAAGAATCCTGCGAAGCCAAGATCGAAAACAGGCGTAATTCGATGCTCCGGAAGACGACCAACTGGTGGCCAAGTCAGGAGTCCTTATCAGGCGGGCGGGGGGAAGGTCAGGTTCAACCAGATCCGGCGAAGCCAAGATCGAAAACAGGCGTATTTCGATGCTCCGGAAGACGACCAACTGGTGGCCAAGTCAGCAGTCCTTATCAGGCAGGCGGGGGAAAGTCAGGTTCAACCAAGAATCCGGCGAAGCCAAGATCGAAAACAGGCGTATTTCGATGCTGCGGAAGAGGACCAATTGGTGGCCAAGTCAGCAGTCCTTATCAGGCGGGCGGGGGGATCATCAGGTTCAACCTAGAATCCAGCGAAGCCAAGATCGAAAACAGGCGTATTTCAATGCTCCGGAAGACGACCAACTGGTGGCCAAATCAGCAGTCCTAATCAGGCAGGCGGGGGGATCGTCAGGTTCAACCAGATCTGGCGAAGCCAAGATCGAAAACAGGCGTATTTCGGTGCTCCGGAAGACGACCAACTGGTGGCCAAGTCAGGAGTCCTTATCAGGCGGGCGGGGGGAATGTCAGGTTCAACCAGATCCGGCGAAGCCAACATCGAAAACAGGCGTATTTCGATGCTCCGGAGGACGACCAACTGTTGGACAAGTCAGCAGTCCTTATCAGGCGGGAAGAGGGAACATAAGTTTCAACCAGATCCGACGAAGCCAAGATAGAAAACAGGCTTATTTCGATGCTCCGGAAGACGACCAACTGGTGGCCAAGTCAGCAGTCCTTATCAGGCGGGCGGGGCGGGACATAGGATTCAACCAAGAATCCGGCGAAGCCAAGATCGAAAACAGGCGTATTTCGATGCTCCGGAAGACGACCAACTGGTGGCCAAATCAGCAGTCCTAATCAGGCGGGCGGGGGGATCGTCAGGTTCAACCAGATCTGGCGAAGCCAAGATCGAAAACAGGCGTATTTCGGTGCTCCGGAAGGCGACCAACTGGTGGCCAAGTCAGGAGTCCTTATCAGGCGGGCGGGGGGAATGTCAGGTTCAACCAGATCCGGCGAAGCCAAGATCGAAAACAGGCGTATTTCGATGCTCCGGAAGACGACCAACTGGTGGCCAAGTCAGCAGTCCTTATCAGGCAGGCGGGGGAAAGTCAGGTTCAACCAAGAATCCGGCGAAGCCAAGATCGAAAACAGGCGTATTTCGATGCTCCGGAAGACGACCAATTGGTGGCCAAGTCAGCAGTCCTTATCAGGTGGGGGAACATCAGGTTCAACCAAGAATCCGGCGAAGCCAAGATCGAAAACAGGCGTATTTCGATGCTCCGGAAGACGACCAACTGGTGGCCATGTCAGCAGTCCTTATCAGGCGGGCAGGGGGAAAGTCAGGTTCAACCAAATCCGGCGAAGCCAAGGTCGAAAACAGGCGTATTTCGATGCTCCGGAAGACGACCAACTTGTGGCCAAGTCAGCAGTCCTTATCAGGCGGGCGGGGGGAATGTCAGGTTCAACCAGATCCGGGGAAGCCAACATCGAAAACAGGCGTATTTCGATGCTCCGGAAGACGACCAACTCTTGGCCAAGTCAGCAGTCCTTATCAGGCGGGCGGGGAGAACGTCAGGTTCAACCAGATCCGGCGAAGCCAAGATCGAAAAGAGGCGTATGTCGATGCTCCGGAAGACGACTAAACTGTTGGCCAAGTCAGCAGTCCTTATCAGGTGGGCGGGGGGGAACATCAGGTTCCATCAAGAATCCGGCGAAGGCAAGATAGAAAACAGGCGTATTTCGATGCTCCGGAAGACGACCAACTGGTGGACAAGTCAGCAGTCCTTATCAGGTGGGCAGAGGGAACATCAGGTTCAACCAGATCTGACGAAGCCAAGATAGAAAACAGGCTTATTTCAATGGTCCGGAAGATGACCAACTGGTGGCCAAGTCAGGAGTCCTTATCAGGCGGGCGGGGGGAATGTCAGGTTCAACCAGATCCGCCGAAGCCAAGATCGAAAACAGGCGTATTTCGATGCTCCGGAGGACGACCAACTGTTGGCCAAGTCAGCTTTCCTTATCAGGCGGGCGGGGAGAACGTCAGGTTCAACCAGATCCGGCGAAGCCAAGATCGAAAACAGGCGTATTTCGATGCTCCGGAAGACGACCAACTGGTGGCCAAGTCAGGAGTCCTTATCAGGCGGGCGGGGGGAACATCAAGTTCAACCTAGAATCCAGCGAAGCCAAGATCGAAAACAGGCGTATTTCAATGCTCCGGAAGACGACCAACTGGTGGCCAAATCAGCAGTCCTAATCAGGCGGGCGGGGGGATCGTCAGGTTCAACCAGATCTGGCGAAGCCAAGATCGAAAACAGGCGTATTTCGGTGCTTCGGAAGACGACCAACTGGTGGCCAAGTCAGGAGTCCTTATCAGGCGGGCGGGGGGAATGTCAGGTTCAACCAGATCCGGCGAAGCCAAGATCGAAAACAGGCGTATTTCGATGCTCCGGAAGACGACCAACTGGTGGCCAAGTCAGCAGTCCTTATCAGGCAGGCGGGGGAAAGTCAGGTTCAACCAAGAATCCGGCGAAGCCAAGATCGAAAA
>JARKHS020036707.1:12206-143994 GCA_030143305.2 Amblyomma americanum
GACGACCAACTGTTGGCCAAGTCAGCTTTCCTTATCAGGCGGGCGGGGAGAACGTCAGGTTCAACCAGATCCGGCGAAGCCAAGATCGAAAACAGGCGTATTTCGATGCTCCGGAAGACGACCAACTGGTGGCCAAGTCAGGAGTCCTTATCAGGCGGGCGGGGGGAACATCAAGTTCAACCTAGAATCCAGCGAAGCCAAGATCGAAAACAGGCGTATTTCAATGCTCCGGAAGACGACCAACTGGTGGCCAAATCAGCAGTCCTAATCAGGCGGGCGGGGGGATCGTCAGGTTCAACCAGATCTGGCGAAGCCAAGATCGAAAACAGGCGTATTTCGGTGCTTCGGAAGACGACCAACTGGTGGCCAAGTCAGGAGTCCTTATCAGGCGGGCGGGGGGAATGTCAGGTTCAACCAGATCCGGCGAAGCCAAGATCGAAAACAGGCGTATTTCGATGCTCCGGAAGACGACCAACTGGTGGCCAAGTCAGCAGTCCTTATCAGGCAGGCGGGGGAAAGTCAGGTTCAACCAAGAATCCGGCGAAGCCAAGATCGAAAACTGGCGTATTTCGATGCAGCGGAAGAGGACCAATTGGTGGCCAAGTCAGCAGTCCTTATCAGGCGGGCGGGGGGATCATCAGGTTCAACCTAGAATCCAGCGAAGCCAAGATCGAAAACAGGCGTATTTCAATGCTCCGGAAGACGACCAACTTGTGGCCAAATTAGCAGTCCTAATCAGGCAGGCGGGGGGATCGTCAGGTTCAACCAGATCTAGCGAAGCCAAGATCGAAAACAGGCGTATTTCGGTGCTCCGGAAGACGACCAACTGGTGGCCAAGTCAGGAGTCCTTATCAGGCGGGCGGGGGGAATGTCAGGTTCAACCAGATCCGGCGAAGCCAACATCGAAAACAGGCGTATTTCGATGCTCCGGAGGACGACCAACTGTTGGACAAGTCAGCAGTCCTTATCAGGCGGGCAGAGGGAACATAAGTTTCAACCAGATCCGACGAAGCCAAGATAGAAAACAGGCTTATTTCTATGCTCCGGAAGACGACCAACTGGTGGCCAAGTCAGCAGTCCTTATCAGGCGGGCGGGGCGGGACATAGGATTCAACCAAGAATCCGGCGAAGCCAAGATCGAAAACAGGCGTATTTCGATGCTCCGGAAGACGACCAACTGGTGGACAAGTCAGCAGTCCTTATCAGGTGGGCAGAGGGAACATCAGGTTCAACCAGATCCGACGAAGCCAAGATAGAAAACAGGCTTATTTCAATGCTCCGGAAGACGACCAACTGGTGGCCAAGTCAGCAGTCCTTATCAGGCGGGCGGGGCGGGACATAGGATTCAACCAAGAATCCGGCGAAGCCAAGATCGAAAACAGGCGTATTTCGATGCTCCGGAAGACGACCAACTGGTGGCCAAGTCAGGAGTCCTTATCAGGCGGGCAGAGGGAACATCAGGTTCAACCATATCCGGCGAAGCCGAGATCGAAAACAGGCGTATTTCGATGCTCCGGAAGACGACCAAATGGTGGCTAGGTCAGCAGTGCTTATCAGTCGGGCGGGGGGGACATAGGATTCAACAAAGAATCCTGCGAAGCCAAGATCGAAAACAGGCGTAATTCGATGCTCCGGAAGACGACCAACTGGTGGCCAAGTCAGCAGTCCTTATCAGGCAGGCGGGGGGAAAGTCAGGTTCAACAAAGAATCCGGAGAAGCAAAGATCGAAAACAGGCGTATTTCGATGCTCCGGAAGACGACCAACTGGTGGCCAAGTCAGCAGTCCTTATCAGGCGGGCGGGGGGGAACATCAGGTTCCACCAAGAATCCGGCGAAGGCAAGATAGAAAACAGGCGTATTTCGATGCTCCGGAAGACGACCAACTGGTGGACAAGTCAGCAGTCCTTATCAGGTGGGCAGAGGGAACATCAGGTTCAACCAGATCCGACGAAGCCAAGATAGAAAACAGGCTTATTTCAATGCTCCGGAAGATGACCAACTGGTGGCCAAGTCAGCAGTCCTTATCAGGCGGGCGGGGCGGGACATAGGATTCAACCAAGAATCCGGCGAAGCCAAGATCGAAAACAGGCGTATTTCGATGCTCCGGAAGACGACCAACTGGTGGCCAAGTCAGCAGTCCTTATACGGCGGGCAGAGGGACCATCAGGTTGAACCATATCCGGCGAAGCCAAGATCGAAAACAGGCGTATTTCGATGCTCCGGAAGACGACCAACTGGTGGCTAGGTCAGCAGTGCTTATCAGTCGGGCGGGGGGGACATAGGATACAACAAAGAATCCTGCGAAGCCAAGATCGAAAACAGGCGTAATTCGATGCTCCGGAAGACGACCAACTGGTGGCCAAGTCAGGAGTCCTTATCAGGCGGGCGGGGGGAAGGTCAGGTTCAACCAGATCCGGCGAAGCCAAGATCGAAAACAGGCGTATTTCGATGCTCCGGAAGACGACCAACTGGTGGCCAAGTCAGCAGTCCTTATCAGGCAGGCGGGGGAAAGTCAGGTTCAACCAAGAATCCGGCGAAGCCAAGATCGAAAACAGGCGTATTTCGATGCTGCGGAAGAGGACCAATTGGTGGCCAAGTCAGCAGTCCTTATCAGGCGGGCGGGGGGATCATCAGGTTCAACCTAGAATCCAGCGAAGCCAAGATCGAAAACAGGCGTATTTCAATGCTCCGGAAGACGACCAACTGGTGGCCAAATCAGCAGTCCTAATCAGGCAGGCGGGGGGATCGTCAGGTTCAACCAGATCTGGCGAAGCCAAGATCGAAAACAGGCGTATTTCGGTGCTCCGGAAGACGACCAACTGGTGGCCAAGTCAGGAGTCCTTATCAGGCGGGCGGGGGGAATGTCAGGTTCAACCAGATCCGGCGAAGCCAACATCGAAAACAGGCGTATTTCGATGCTCCGGAGGACGACCAACTGTTGGACAAGTCAGCAGTCCTTATCAGGCGGGAAGAGGGAACATAAGTTTCAACCAGATCCGACGAAGCCAAGATAGAAAACAGGCTTATTTCGATGCTCCGGAAGACGACCAACTGGTGGCCAAGTCAGCAGTCCTTATCAGGCGGGCGGGGCGGGACATAGGATTCAACCAAGAATCCGGCGAAGCCAAGATCGAAAACAGGCGTATTTCGATGCTCCGGAAGACGACCAACTGGTGGCCAAATCAGCAGTCCTAATCAGGCGGGCGGGGGGATCGTCAGGTTCAACCAGATCTGGCGAAGCCAAGATCGAAAACAGGCGTATTTCGGTGCTCCGGAAGGCGACCAACTGGTGGCCAAGTCAGGAGTCCTTATCAGGCGGGCGGGGGGAATGTCAGGTTCAACCAGATCCGGCGAAGCCAAGATCGAAAACAGGCGTATTTCGATGCTCCGGAAGACGACCAACTGGTGGCCAAGTCAGCAGTCCTTATCAGGCAGGCGGGGGAAAGTCAGGTTCAACCAAGAATCCGGCGAAGCCAAGATCGAAAACAGGCGTATTTCGATGCTCCGGAAGACGACCAATTGGTGGCCAAGTCAGCAGTCCTTATCAGGTGGGGGAACATCAGGTTCAACCAAGAATCCGGCGAAGCCAAGATCGAAAACAGGCGTATTTCGATGCTCCGGAAGACGACCAACTGGTGGCCATGTCAGCAGTCCTTATCAGGCGGGCAGGGGGAAAGTCAGGTTCAACCAAATCCGGCGAAGCCAAGGTCGAAAACAGGCGTATTTCGATGCTCCGGAAGACGACCAACTTGTGGCCAAGTCAGCAGTCCTTATCAGGCGGGCGGGGGGAATGTCAGGTTCAACCAGATCCGGGGAAGCCAACATCGAAAACAGGCGTATTTCGATGCTCCGGAAGACGACCAACTCTTGGCCAAGTCAGCAGTCCTTATCAGGCGGGCGGGGAGAACGTCAGGTTCAACCAGATCCGGCGAAGCCAAGATCGAAAAGAGGCGTATGTCGATGCTCCGGAAGACGACTAAACTGTTGGCCAAGTCAGCAGTCCTTATCAGGTGGGCGGGGGGGAACATCAGGTTCCATCAAGAATCCGGCGAAGGCAAGATAGAAAACAGGCGTATTTCGATGCTCCGGAAGACGACCAACTGGTGGACAAGTCAGCAGTCCTTATCAGGTGGGCAGAGGGAACATCAGGTTCAACCAGATCTGACGAAGCCAAGATAGAAAACAGGCTTATTTCAATGGTCCGGAAGATGACCAACTGGTGGCCAAGTCAGGAGTCCTTATCAGGCGGGCGGGGGGAATGTCAGGTTCAACCAGATCCGCCGAAGCCAAGATCGAAAACAGGCGTATTTCGATGCTCCGGAGGACGACCAACTGTTGGCCAAGTCAGCTTTCCTTATCAGGCGGGCGGGGAGAACGTCAGGTTCAACCAGATCCGGCGAAGCCAAGATCGAAAACAGGCGTATTTCGATGCTCCGGAAGACGACCAACTGGTGGCCAAGTCAGGAGTCCTTATCAGGCGGGCGGGGGGAACATCAAGTTCAACCTAGAATCCAGCGAAGCCAAGATCGAAAACAGGCGTATTTCAATGCTCCGGAAGACGACCAACTGGTGGCCAAATCAGCAGTCCTAATCAGGCGGGCGGGGGGATCGTCAGGTTCAACCAGATCTGGCGAAGCCAAGATCGAAAACAGGCGTATTTCGGTGCTTCGGAAGACGACCAACTGGTGGCCAAGTCAGGAGTCCTTATCAGGCGGGCGGGGGGAATGTCAGGTTCAACCAGATCCGGCGAAGCCAAGATCGAAAACAGGCGTATTTCGATGCTCCGGAAGACGACCAACTGGTGGCCAAGTCAGCAGTCCTTATCAGGCAGGCGGGGGAAAGTCAGGTTCAACCAAGAATCCGGCGAAGCCAAGATCGAAAACTGGCGTATTTCGATGCAGCGGAAGAGGACCAATTGGTGGCCAAGTCAGCAGTCCTTATCAGGCGGGCGGGGGGATCATCAGGTTCAACCTAGAATCCAGCGAAGCCAAGATCGAAAACAGGCGTATTTCAATGCTCCGGAAGACGACCAACTTGTGGCCAAATTAGCAGTCCTAATCAGGCAGGCGGGGGGATCGTCAGGTTCAACCAGATCTGGCGAAGCCAAGATCGAAAACAGGCGTATTTCGGTGCTCCGGAAGACGACCAACTGGTGGCCAAGTCAGGAGTCCTTATCAGGCGGGCGGGGGGAATGTCAGGTTCAACCAGATCCGGCGAAGCCAACATCGAAAACAGGCGTATTTCGATGCTCCGGAGGACGACCAACTGTTGGACAAGTCAGCAGTCCTTATCAGGCGGGCAGAGGGAACATAAGTTTCAACCAGATCCGACGAAGCCAAGATAGAAAACAGGCTTATTTCTATGCTCCGGAAGACGACCAACTGGTGGCCAAGTCAGCAGTCCTTATCAGGCGGGCGGGGCGGGACATAGGATTCAACCAAGAATCCGGCGAAGCCAAGATCGAAAACAGGCGTATTTCGATGCTCCGGAAGACGACCAACTGGTGGACAAGTCAGCAGTCCTTATCAGGTGGGCAGAGGGAACATCAGGTTCAACCAGATCCGACGAAGCCAAGATAGAAAACAGGCTTATTTCAATGCTCCGGAAGACGACCAACTGGTGGCCAAGTCAGCAGTCCTTATCAGGCGGGCGGGGGGGACATCAGGATTCAACCAAGAATCCGGCGAAGCCAAGATCGAAAACAGGCGTATTTCAATGCTCCGGAAGACGACCAACTGGTGGCCAAATCAGCAGTCCTAATCAGGCGGGCGGGGGGATCGTCAGGTTCAACCAGATCTGGCGAAGCCAAGATCGAAAACAGGCGTATTTCGGTGCTCCGGAAGACGACCAACTGGTGGCCAAGTCAGGAGTCCTTATCAGGCGGGCGGGGGGAATGTCAGGTTCAACCAGATCCGGCGAAGCCAAGATCGAAAACAGGCGTATTTCGATGCTCCGGAAGACGACCAACTGGTGGCCAAGTCAGCAGTCCTTATCAGGCAGGCGGGGGAAAGTCAGGTTCAACCAAGAATCCGGCGAAGCCAAGATCGAAAACAGGCGTATTTCGATGCAGCGGAAGAGGACCAATTGGTGGCCAAGTCAGCAGTCCTTATCAGGCGGGCGGGGGGATCATCAGGTTCAACCTAGAATCCAGCGAAGCCAAGATCGAAAACAGGCGTATTTCAATGCTCCGGAAGACGACCAACTGGTGGCCAAATTAGCAGTCCTAATCAGGCAGGCGGGGGGATCGTCAGGTTCAACCAGATCTGGCGAAGCCAAGATCGAAAACAGGCGTATTTCGGTGCTCCGGAAGACGACCAACTGGTGGCCAAGTCAGGAGTCCTTATCAGGCGGGCGGGGGGAATGTCAGGTTCAACCAGATCCGGCGAAGCCAACATCGAAAACAGGCGTATTTCGATGCTCCGGAGGACGACCAACTGTTGGACAAGTCAGCAGTCCTTATCAGGCGGGCAGAGGGAACATAAGTTTCAACCAGATCCGACGAAGCCAAGATAGAAAACAGGCTTATTTCTATGCTCCGGAAGACGACCAACTGGTGGCCAAGTCAGCAGTCCTTATCAGGCGGGCGGGGCGGGACATAGGATTCAACCAAGAATCCGGCGAAGCCAAGATCGAAAACAGGCGTATTTCGATGCTCCGGAAGACGACCAACTGGTGGACAAGTCAGCAGTCCTTATCAGGTGGGCAGAGGGAACATCAGGTTCAACCAGATCCGACGAAGCCAAGATAGAAAACAGGCTTATTTCAATGCTCCGGAAGACGACCAACTGGTGGCCAAGTCAGCAGTCCTTATCAGGCGGGCGGGGCGGGACATAGGATTCAACCAAGAATCCGGCGAAGCCAAGATCGAAAACAGGCGTATTTCGATGCTCCGGAAGACGACCAACTGGTGGCCAAGTCAGGAGTCCTTATCAGGCGGGCAGAGGGAACATCAGGTTCAACCATATCCGGCGAAGCCGAGATCGAAAACAGGCGTATTTCGATGCTCCGGAAGACGACCAAATGGTGGCCAAGTCAGCAGTCCTTATCAGGCGGGCGGGGCGGGACATAGGATTCAACCAAGAATCCGGCGAAGCCAAGATCGAAAACAGGCGTATTTCGATGCTCCGGAAGACGACCAACTGGTGGCCAAGTCAGGAGTCCTTATCAGGCAGGCGGGGGGAAAGTCAGGTTCAACAAAGAATCCGGAGAAGCAAAGATCGAAAACAGGCGTATTTCGATGCTCCGGAAGACGACCAACTGGTGGCCAAGTCAGCAGTCCTTATCAGGCGGGCGGGGCGGGACATAGGATTCAACCAAGAATCCGGCGAAGCCAAGATCGAAAACAGGCGTATTTCGATGCTGCGGAAGACGACCAATTGGTGGCCAAGTCAGGAGTTCTTATCAGGCGGGCGGGGGGAATGTCAGGTTGAACCAGATCCGGCGAAGCCAAGATCGAAAACAGGCGTATTTCGATGCTCCGGAAGACGACCAACTGGTGGCCAAGTCAGCAGTCCTTATCAGGCAGGCGGGGGAAAGTCAGGTTCAACCAAGAATCCGGCGAAGCCAAGATCGAAAACAGGCGTATTTCGATGCTCCGGAAGACGACCAATTGGTGGCTAGGTCAGCAGTGCTTATCAGTCGGGCGGGGCGGACATAGGATTCAACAAAGAATCCTGCGTAGCCAAGATCGAAAACAGGCGTAATTCGATGCTCCGGAAGACGACCAACTGGTGGCCAAGTCAGGAGTCCTTATCAGGCGGGCGGGGGGAATGTCAGGTTCAACCAGATCCGGCGAAGCCAAGATCGAAAACAGGCGTATTTCGATGCTCCGGAAGACGACCAACTGGTGGCCAAGTCAGCAGTCCTTATCAGGCAGGCGGGGGAAAGTCAGGTTCAACCAAGAATCCGGCGAAGCCAAGATCGAAAACAGGCGTATTTCGATGCTGCGGAAGAGGACCAATTGGTGGCCAAGTCAGCAGTCCTTATCAGGCGGGCGGGGGGATCATCAGGTTCAACCTAGAATCCAGCGAAGCCAAGATCGAAAACAGGCGTATTTCAATGCTCCGGAAGACGACCAACTGGTGGCCAAATCAGCAGTCCTGATCAGGCAGGCGGGGGGATCGTCAGGTTCAACCAGATCTGGCGAAGCCAAGATCGAAAACAGGCGTATTTCGGTGCTCCGGAAGACGACCAACTGGTGGCCAAGTCAGGAGTCCTTATCAGGCGGGCGGGGGGAATGTCAGGTTCAACCAGATCCGGCGAAGCCAACATCGAAAACAGGCGTATTTCGATGCTCCGGAGGACGACCAACTGTTGGCCAAGTCAGCTTTCCTTATCAGGCGGGCGGGGAGAACGTCAGGTTCAACCAGATCCGGCGAAGCCAAGATCGAAAACAGGCGTATTTCGATGCTCCGGAAGACGACCAACTGGTGGCCAAGTCAGGAGTCCTTATCAGGCGGGCGGGGGGAACATCAAGTTCAACCTAGAATCCAGCGAAGCCAAGATCGAAAACAGGCGTATTTCAATGCTCCGGAAGACGACCAACTGGTGGCCAAATCAGCAGTCCTAATCAGGCGGGCGGGGGGATCGTCAGGTTCAACCAGATCTGGCGAAGCCAAGATCGAAAACAGGCGTATTTCGGTGCTTCGGAAGACGACCAACTGGTGGCCAAGTCAGGAGTCCTTATCAGGCGGGCGGGGGGAATGTCAGGTTCAACCAGATCCGGCGAAGCCAAGATCGAAAACAGGCGTATTTCGATGCTCCGGAAGACGACCAACTGGTGGCCAAGTCAGCAGTCCTTATCAGGCAGGCGGGGGAAAGTCAGGTTCAACCAAGAATCCGGCGTAGCCAAGATCGAAAACAGGCGTATTTCGATGCAGCGGAAGAGGACCAATTGGTGGCCAAGTCAGCAGTCCTTATCAGGCGGGCGGGGGGATCATCAGGTTCAACCTAGAATCCAGCGAAGCCAAGATCGAAAACAGGCGTATTTCAATGCTCCGGAAGACGACCAACTGGTGGCCAAATTAGCAGTCCTAATCAGGCAGGCGGGGGGATCGTCAGGTTCAACCAGATCTGGCGAAGCCAAGATCGAAAACAGGCGTATTTCGGTGCTCCGGAAGACGACCAACTGGTGGCCAAGTCAGGAGTCCTTATCAGGCGGGCGGGGGGAATGTCAGGTTCAACCAGATCCGGCGAAGCCAACATCGAAAACAGGCGTATTTCGATGCTCCGGAGGACGACCAACTGTTGGACAAGTCAGCAGTCCTTATCAGGCGGGCAGAGGGAACATAAGTTTCAACCAGATCCGACGAAGCCAAGATAGAAAACAGGCTTATTTCTATGCTCCGGAAGACGACCAACTGGTGGCCAAGTCAGCAGTCCTTATCAGGCGGGCGGGGCGGGACATAGGATTCAACCAAGAATCCGGCGAAGCCAAGATCGAAAACAGGCGTATTTCGATGCTCCGGAAGACGACCAACTGGTGGACAAGTCAGCAGTCCTTATCAGGTGGGCAGAGGGAACATCAGGTTCAACCAGATCCGACGAAGCCAAGATAGAAAACAGGCTTATTTCAATGCTCCGGAAGACGACCAACTGGTGGCCAAGTCAGCAGTCCTTATCAGGCGGGCGGGGCGGGACATAGGATTCAACCAAGAATCCGGCGAAGCCAAGATCGAAAACAGGCGTATTTCGATGCTCCGGAAGACGACCAACTGGTGGCCAAGTCAGGAGTCCTTATCAGGCGGGCAGAGGGAACATCAGGTTCAACCATATCCGGCGAAGCCGAGATCGAAAACAGGCGTATTTCGATGCTCCGGAAGACGACCAAATGGTGGCTAGGTCAGCAGTGCTTATCAGTCGGGCGGGGGGGACATAGGATTCAACAAAGAATCCTGCGAAGCCAAGATCGAAAACAGGCGTAATTCGATGCTCCGGAAGACGACCAACTGGTGGCCAAGTCAGCAGTCCTTATCAGGCAGGCGGGGGGAAAGTCAGGTTCAACAAAGAATCCGGAGAAGCAAAGATCGAAAACAGGCGTATTTCGATGCTCCGGAAGACGACCAACTGGTGGCCAAGTCAGCAGTCCTTATCAGGCGGGCGGGGCGGGACATAGGATTCAACCAAGAATCCGGCGAAGCCAAGATCGAAAACAGGCGTATTTCGATGCTGCGGAAGACGACCAATTGGTGGCCAAGTCAGGAGTTCTTATCAGGCGGGCGGGGGGAATGTCAGGTTGAACCAGATCCGGCGAAGCCAAGATCGAAAACAGGCGTATTTCGATGCTCCGGAAGACGACCAACTGGTGGCCAAGTCAGCAGTCCTTATCAGGCAGGCGGGGGAAAGTCAGGTTCAACCAAGAATCCGGCGAAGCCAAGATCGAAAACAGGCGTATTTCGATGCTCCGGAAGACGACCAATTGGTGGCCAAGTCAGCAGTCCTTATCAGCGGGCGGGGAACATCAGGTTCAACCAAGAATCCGGCGAAGCCAAGATCGAAAACAGGCGTATTTCGATGCTCCGGAAGACGACCAACTGGTGGCCATGTCAGCAGTCCTTATCAGGCGGGCAGAGGGAACATAGTTCAACCAGATCCGCGAAGCCAAGATGAAAACAGGCTATTTCTATGCTCCGGAAGACGACCAACTGGTGGCCAAGTCAGGAGTCCTTATCAGGCGGGCGGGGGGAAGTCAGGTTCAACCAGATCCGGCGAAGCCAAGATCGAAAACAGGCGTATTTCGATGCTCCGGAAGACGACCAACTGGTGGCCAAGTCAGCAGTCCTTATCAGGCAGGCGGGGGAAAGTCAGGTTCAACCAAGAATCCGGCGAAGCCAAGATCGAAAACAGGCGTATTTCGATGCTGCGGAAGAGGACCAATTGGTGGCCAAGTCAGCAGTCCTTATCAGGCGGGCGGGGGGATCATCAGGTTCAACCTAGAATCCAGCGAAGCCAAGATCGAAAACAGGCGTATTTCAATGCTCCGGAAGACGACCAACTGGTGGCCAAATCAGCAGTCCTAATCAGGCAGGCGGGGGGATCGTCAGGTTCAACCAGATCTGGCGAAGCCAAGATCGAAAACAGGCGTATTTCGGTGCTCCGGAAGACGACCAACTGGTGGCCAAGTCAGGAGTCCTTATCAGGCGGGCGGGGGGAATGTCAGGTTCAACCAGATCCGGCGAAGCCAACATCGAAAACAGGCGTATTTCGATGCTCCGGAGGACGACCAACTGTTGGCCAAGTCAGCAGTCCTTATCAGGCGGGCAGAGGGAACATCAGGTTCAACCAGATCCGGCGAAGCCAAGATCGAAAACAGGCGTATTTCGATGCTCCGGAAGACGACCAACTGGTGGCCAAGTCAGCAGTCCTTATCAGGCGGGCGGGGCGGGACATAGGATTCAACCAAGAATCCGGCGAAGCCAAGATCGAAAACAGGCGTATTTCGATGCTCCGGAAGACGACCAACTGGTGGACAAGTCAGCAGTCCTTATCAGGTGGGCAGAGGGAACATCAGGTTCAACCAGATCCGACGAAGCCAAGATAGAAAACAGGCTTATTTCAATGCTCCGGAAGACGACCAACTGGTGGCCAAGTCAGCAGTCCTTATCAGGCGGGCGGGGCGGGACATAGGATTCAACCAAGAATCCGGCGAAGCCAAGATCGAAAACAGGCGTATTTCGATGCTCCGGAAGACGACCAACTGGTGGCCAAGTCAGGAGTCCTTATCAGGCGGGCAGAGGGAACATCAGGTTCAACCATATCCGGCGAAGCCGAGATCGAAAACAGGCGTATTTCGATGCTCCGGAAGACGACCAACTGGTGGCTAGGTCAGCAGTGCTTATCAGTCGGGCGGGGGGGACATAGGATTCAACAAAGAATCCTGCGAAGCCAAGATCGAAAACAGGCGTAATTCGATGCTCCGGAAGACGACCAACTGGTGGCCAAGTCAGCAGTCCTTATCAGGCAGGCGGGGGGAAAGTCAGGTTCAACCAAGAATCCGGCGAAGCCAAGATCGAAAACAGGCGTATTTCGATGCTCCGGAAGACGACCAACTGGTGGCCAAGTCAGCAGTCCTTATCAGGCGGGCGGGGCGGGACATAGGATTCAACCAAGAATCCGGCGAAGCCAAGATCGAAAACAGGCGTATTTCGATGCTGCGGAAGACGACCAATTGGTGGCCAAGTCAGGAGTTCTTATCAGGCGGGCGGGGGGAATGTCAGGTTCAACCAGATCCGGCGAAGCCAAGATCGAAAACAGGCGTATTTCGATGCTCCGGAAGACGACCAACTGGTGGCCAAGTCAGCAGTCCTTATCAGGCAGGCGGGGGAAAGTCAGGTTCAACCAAGAATCCGGCGAAGCCAAGATCGAAAACAGGCGTATTTCGATGCTCCGGAAGACGACCAATTGGTGGCCAAGTCAGCAGTCCTTATCAGGTGGGGGAACATCAGGTTCAACCAAGAATCCGGCGAAGCCAAGATCGAAAACAGGCGTATTTCGATGCTCCGGAAGACGACCAACTGGTGGCCATGTCAGCAATCCTTATAAGGCGGGCAGGGGGAATGTCAGGTTCAACCAGATCCGGCGAAGCCAACATCGAAAACAGGCGTATTTCGATGCTCCGGAAGACGACCAACTGTTGGCCAAGTCAGCAGTCCTTATCAGGCGGGCGGGGAGAACGTCAGGTTCAACCAGATCCGGCGAAGCCAAGATCGAAAAGAGGCGTATGTCGATGCTCCGGAAGACGACTAAACTGGTGGCCAAGTCAGCAGTCATTATCAGGCGGGCGGGGGGGAACATCAGGTTCCACCAAGAATCCGGCGAAGGCAAGATAGAAAACAGGCGTATTTCGATGCTCCGGAAGACGACCAACTGGTGGACAAGTCAGCAGTCCTTATCAGGTGGGCAGAGGGAACATCAGGTTCAACCAGATCCGACGAAGCCAAGATAGAAAACAGGCTTATTTCAATGCTCCGGAAGATGACCAACTGGTGGCCAAGTCAGCAGTCCTTATCAGGCGGGCGGGGCGGGACATAGGATTCAACCAAGAATCCGGCGAAGCCAAGATCGAAAACAGGCGTATTTCGATGCTCCGGAAGACGACCAACTGGTGGCCAAGTCAGCAGTCCTTATCAGGCGGGCAGAGGGAACATCAGGTTCAACCAGATCCGGCGAAGCCAAGATCGAAAACAGGCGTATTTCGATGCTCCGGAAGACGACCAACTGGTGGCCAGGTCAGCAGTCCTTATCAGGCGGGCGGGGGGGACATAGGATTCAACAAAGAATCCTGCGAAGCCAAGATCGAAAACAGGCGTATTTCGATGCTCCGGAAGACGACCAACTGGTGGCCAAGTCAGGAGTCCTTATCAGGCGGGCGGGGGGAATGTCAGGTTCAACCAGATCCGGCGAAGCCAAGATCGAAAACAGGCGTATTTCGATGCTCCGGAAGACGACCAACTGGTGGCCAAGTCAGCAGTCCTTATCAGGCAGGCGGGGGGAAAGTCAGGTTCAACCAAGAATCCGGCGAAGCCAAGATCGAAAACAGGCGTATTTCGATGCTGCGGAAGACGACCAATTGGTGGCCAAGTCAGCAGTCCTTATCAGGCGGGCGGGGGGATCAGTCAGGTTCAACCTAGAATCCGGCGAAGCCAAGATCGAAAACAGGCGTATTTCGATGCTCCGGAAGACGACCAACTGGTGGCCAATTCAGCAGTCCTTATCAGGCAGGCGGGGGGATCGTCAGGTTCAACCAGATCCGTCGAAGCCAAGATCGAAAACAGGCGTATTCCGATGCTCCGGAAGACGACCAACTGGTGGCCGAGTCAGCAGTCCTTATCAGGCGGGCGGGGGGAACGTCACGTTCAACCGGATCCGGCGAAGCCAAGATCAAAAACAGGCGTATTTCGATGCTCCGGAAGACGACCAACTGGTGGCCAAGTCGGCAGTCCTTATCAGGCGGGCGGGGGGAATGTCAGGTTCAACCAGATCCGGCGAAGCCAAGATCGAAAACAGGCGTATTTCGATGCTCCGGAAGACGACCAACTGGTGGCCAAGTCAGGAGTCCTTATCAAGCGGGAGGGGGGAATGTCAGGTTCAACCTCATCCGGCGAAGCCAAGATCGAAAACAGGCGTATTTCGATGCTCCGGAAGACGACCAACTGGTGCCCAAGCCAGCAGTCCTTATCAGGCGGGCGGGGGGGGGAGAACATCATGTTCAACCAAGAATCCGGTGAAGCCAAGATGGAAACAGGCGCATTTCGATGCTCCGGAAGACGACCAACTGGTGACTAATTCAGCAGTCCTTATCAGGCGGGCGTGGGGAACGTAAGGTTTAACCAGATCCGTCGAAGCCAAGATCGAAAACAGGCGTATTCCGATGCTCCGGAAGACGACCAACTGGTGGCCGAATCAGCAGTCCTTATCAGGAGGGCGGGGGGAACGTCACGTTCAACCGGATCCGGCGAAGCCAAGATCGAAAACAGGCGTATTTCGATGCTCCGGAAGATGACCAACTGGTGGCCAAGTCAGCAGTCCTTATCAGGAGGGCGGGGGGAATGTCAGGTTCAACCAGATCCGGCGAAGCCAAGATCGAAAACAGGCGTATTTTGATGCTCCAGAAGACGACCAACTGGTGGCCAAGTCAGGAGTCCTTATTAGGCGGGAGGGGGGAATGTCAGGTTCAACCACATCCGGCGAAACCAAGATCGAAAACAGGCGTAGCTCCGGAAGACAACCAACTGGTGGCCCAGTCAGCTGTGCTTATCAGGCGGGCGGGGGGAACGCCAGGTTCAACCAGATCCGGCTAAGCCAAGATCGAAAACAGGCGTATTTCGATGCTCCGGAACACGAACAACTGGTGGCAAAGTCAGGAGTCCTTATCAGGCGGGAGGGGGGAATGTCAGGTTCAACCAGATCCGGCGAAGCCAAGATCGAAAACAGGCGTATTTCGATGCTCCGGAAGACGACCAACTGGTGGCAAAGTCAGGTGTCCTTATCAGGCGGGCGGAGGGAATGTCAATTTCAACCAGATCCGGCGAGGTCAAGATCGAAAACAGGCGTATTTCGATGCTCCGGAAGACGACCAACTGGTGGCCAAGTCAGCAGTCCTTATCAGGCGGGCGGGGGGAACGTCAGGTTCAACCAGATCCGGCGAAGCCAAGGTCGCAAACAGGCGTATTTCGATGCTCCGGAAGACGACCAACTGGTGGCCAAGTCAACAGTCCTTCTCAGGCGGACGGGGGGGGAACATTAGGTTCAACCAAGAATCCGGCGAAGCCAAGATCGAAAACGGGCGTATTTCGATGCTCCGGAAGACGACCAACTGGTGGCCAAGTCAGCATTCCTTATCAGGCAGGCGGGGGAAAAGTCAGGTTCAACCAAGGATCCGCCGAAGCCAAGATAGAAAACAGGCGTATTTCGATGCTCCGGAAGACGACCAACTGGTGGCCAAGTCAGCAGTCCTTATCAGGCAGGCGAGGGGAAAGTCAGGTTCAACCAAGTATCCTGCGAAGCCAAGATCGAAAACTGGCGTATTTCGATGCTCTGGAAGACGACCAACTGGTGGCCAAGTCAGCAGTCCTTATCAGGCAGGCGGGGGGAAAGTGAGGTTCAACCAAGAATCCGGCGAAGCCAAGATGTAAAACAGGCGTATTTCGATATGCTCCGGAAGACGACCAGCTGGTGTCCAAGTCAGCAGTCCTTATCAGGCAGGCGGGGGAAAGTCAGGTTCAACCAAGAATCAGGCGATGCTAAGATCGAAAACAGGCGTATTTCGATGCTCCGGAAGACGACCAACTGGTGGCCAAGTCAGCAGTCCTTATCAGGCGGGCGGGGGCATCTTCTGGTTGAACCAAGAATCCGGCAACGCCAAAATTGAAAACAAGCGTATTTCGATGCTCCGGAAGACGACCAACTGGTGGCAAAGTCAGCAGTCCTTATCAGGCGGGCGGGGGAGAAAATGAAGTTCAACGAAGAATCCGGCGAAGCCAAGATCGAAAACAGGCGCATTTCGATGCTCCGGAAGACGACCAACTGGTGGCCAAGTCAGCAGTCCTTATCAGGCGGGCGGGGGAACGTCAGGTTCAACCAAAAATCCGGCGATGCCAAGATCGACAACAGGTGTATTCCGATGCTCCGGAAGACGACCAACTGGTGGCCGAGTCAGCAGTCCTTATCAGGCGGGCGGGGGGAACGTCAGGTTCAACCAGATCCGGCGAAGCCAAGATCGAAAACAGGCGTATTTCGATGCTCCGGAAGACGAACAACTGGTGGCCAAGTCAGCAGTCCTTATCAGGCGGGCGGGGGGAACGTCATGTTCAACCAGATCCGGCGCAGCCAAGATCGAAAACAGGCGTTTTTTGATGCTCCGAAAGACGACCAACTGGTGGCCAAGTCAGGAGTCCTTATCAGGCGTGAGGGGGGAATGTCAGGTTAAACCAGATCTGGCGAAGCCAAGATCGAAAACAGGCGTATTTCGATGCTCCGGAAGACGACCAACTGGTGGCCAAGTCAGGAGTCCTTATCAGGCGGAAGAGGGGAATGTCAGGTTCAACCAGATCCGGCGAAGCCAAGATCGAAAACAGGCGTATTTCGATGCTCCGGAAGACGACCAACTGGTGGCCAAGTCAGCAGTCCTTATCAGGCAGGCGGGGGGAAAGTCAGGTTCAACCAAGAAACCGGCGAAGCCAAGATCGAAAACAGGCGTATTTCGATGCTGCGGAAGACGACCAATTGGTGGCCAAGTCAGCAGTCCTTATCAGACAGGCGGGGGGAAAGTCAGGTTCAACCAAGAATCCGGAGAAGCAAAGATCGAAAACAGGCGTATTTCGAAGCTCCGGAAGACGACCAACTGGTGGCCAAGTCAGCAGTTCTTATCAGGCGGGCGGGGGGAACATCAGGTTCAACCAAGAATCCGGCGAAGCCAAGATTGAGAACAGGCGTATTTCGATGCTCTAGAAGACGACCAACTGGTGACTAATTCAGCAGTCCTTATCAGGCGGGAAGGGGGAATGTCAGGTTCATCCAGATCCGTCGAAGCCAAGATCGAAAACAGGCGTATTCCGATGCTCCGGAAGACGACCAACTGGTGGCCGAGTCAGCAGTCCTTATCAGGCGGGCGTGGGGAACGTCAGGTTTAACCAGATCCGTCGAAGCCAAGATCGAAAACAGGCGTATTCCGATGCTCCGGAACGACGACCAACTGGTGGCCGAATCAGCAGTCCTTATCAGGCGGGCGGGGGGAACGTCACGTTCAACCGGATCCGGCGAAGCCAAGATCGAAAACAGGCGTATTTCGATGCTCCAGAAGATGACCAACTGGTGGCCAAGTCAGCAGTCCTTATCAGGCGGGCGGGGGGAATGTCAGGTTCAACCAGATCCGGCGAAGCCAAGATCGAAAACAGGCGTATTTCGATGCTCCGGAAGATGACCAACTGGTGGCCAAGTCAGGAGTCCTTATTAGGCGGGAGGGGGGAATGTCAGGTTCAACCACATCCGGCGAAACCAACATCGAAAAAAGGCGTATTTCGATGCTCCGGAAGACAACCAACTGGTGGCCAAGTCAGCAGTCCTTATCAGGCAGGCGAGGGGAAAGTCAGGTTCAACCAAGTATCCTGCGAAGCCAAGATCGAAAACTGGCGTATTTCGATGCTCCGGAAGACGACCAGCTGGTGTCCAAGTCAGCGGTCCTTATCAGGCAGGCGGGGGAAAGTCAGGTTCAACCAAGAATCAGGCGATGATAAGATCGAAAACAGGCGTATTTCGATGCTCCTGAAGACGACCAACTGGTGGCCAAGTCAGCAGTCCTTATCAGCGGGCGGGGGAACATCGGGTTCAACCAAGAATCCGGCGAAGCCAAGATTGAAAACAGTCGTATTTCGATGCTCCGGAAGACGACTAACTGGTGGCCAAATCAGCTGTCCTTATCAGGCAGGCGAGGGGAAAGTCAGGTTCAACCAAGTATCCGGCGAAGCCAAGATCGAAAACAAGCGTATTTCGATGCTCCGGAAGACGACCAACTGGTGGCCAAGTCAGCAGTCCTTATCAGGCGGGCGGGGGTATCTTCTGGTTGAACCAAGAATCCGGCAACGCCAAAATTGAAAACAAGCGTATTTCGATGCTCCGGAAGACGACCAACTGGTGGCAAAGTCAGCACTCCTTATCAGGCGGGCGGGGGAGAAAATGAAGTTCAACGAAGAATCCGGCGAAGCCAAGATCGAAAACAGGCGCATTTCGATGCTCCGGAAGACGACCAACTGGTGGCCAAGTCAGCAGTCCTTATCAGGCGGGCGGGGGAACGTCAGGTTCAACCAAAAATCCGGCGATGCCAAGATCGAAAACAGGTGTATTCCGATGCTCCGGAAGACGACCAACTGGTGGCCGAGTCAGCAGTCCTTATCAGGCGGGCGGGGGGAACGTCTGGTTCAACCAGATCCGGCGAAGCCAAGATCGAAAACAGGCGTATTTCGATGCTCCGGAAGACGAACAAGTGGTGGCCAAGTCAGCAGTCCTTATCAGGCGGGCGGGGGGAACGTCATGTTCAACCAGATCCGGCGAAGCCAAGATCGAAAACTGGCGTTTTTTGATGCTCCGAAAGACGACCAACTGGTGGCCAAGTCAGGAGTCCTTATCAGGCGTGAGGGGGGAATGTCAGGTTAAACCAGATCTGGCGAAGCCAAGATCGAAAACAGGCGTATTTCGATGCTCCGGAAGACGACCAACTGGTGGCCAAGTCAGGAGTCCTTATCAGGCGGAAGAGGGGAATGTCAGGTTCAACCAGATCCGGCGAAGCCAAGATCGAAAACAGGCGTATTTCGATGCTCCGGAAGACGACCAACTGGTGGCCAAGTCAGCAGTCCTTATCAGGCAGGCGGGGGGAAAGTCAGGCTCAACCAAGAATCCGGCGAAGCCAAGATCGAAAACTGGCGTATTTCGATGCTGCGGAAGACGACCAATTGGTGGCCAAGTCAGCAGTCCTTATCAGACAGGCGGGGGGAAAGTCAGGTTCAACCAAGAATCCGGAGAAGCAAAGATCGAAAACAGGCGTATTTCGATGCTCCGGAAGACGACCAACTGGTGGCCAAGTCAGCAGTTCTTATCAGGCGGGCGGGGGGAACATCAGGTTCAACCAAGAATCCGGCGAAGCCAAGATTGAGAACAGGCGTATTTCGATGCTCTGGAAGACGACCAACTGGTGACTAATTCAGCAGTCCTTATCAGGCGGGAAGTGGGAATGTCAGGTTCAACCAGATCCGTCGAAGCCAAGATCGAAAACAGGCGTATTCCGATGCTCCGGAAGACGACCAACTGGTGGCCGAGTCAGCAGTCCTTATCAGGCGGGCGGGGGGAACGTCACGTTCAACCGGATCCGGCGAAGCCAAGATCAAAAACAGGCGTATTTCGATGCTCCGGAAGACGACCAACTGGTGGCCAAGTCGGCAGTCCTTATCAGGCGGGCGGGGGGAATGTCAGGTTCAACCAGATCCGGCGAAGCCAAGATCGAAAACAGGCGTATTTCGATGCTCCGGAAGACGACCAACTGGTGGCCAAGTCAGGAGTCCTTATCAGGCGGGAGGGGGGAATGTCAGGTTCAACCTCATCCGGCGAAGCCAAGATCAAAAACAGGCGTATTTCGATGCTCCGGAAGACGACCAACTGGTGGCCGAGTCAGCAGTCCTTATCAGGCGGGCGGGGGGAACGTCACGTTCAACCGGATCCGGCGAAGCCAAGATCAAAAACAGGCGTATTTCGATGCTCCGGAAGACGACCAACTGGTGGCCAAGTCGGCAGTCCTTATCAGGCGGGCGGGGGGAATGTCAGGTTCAACCAGATCCGGCGAAGCCAAGATCGAAAACAGGCGTATTTCGATGCTCCGGAAGACGACCGACTGGTGGCCAAGTCAGCAGTTCTTATCAGGCGGGCGGGGGGAACATCAGGTTCAACCAAGAATCCGGCGAAGCCAAGATTGAGAACAGGCGTATTTCGATGCTCTGGAAGACGACCAACTGGTGGCAAAGTCAGGAGTAATTATCAGGCGGGCGATGGGAATGTCAATTTCAACCAGATCCGGCGAGGTCAAGATCGAAAACAGGCGTATTTCGATGCTCCGGAAGACGACCAACTGGTGGCCAAGTCAGCAGTCCTTATCAGGCGGGCGGGGGGAACGTCAGGTTCAACCAGATCCGGCGAAGCCAAGGTCGAAAACAGGCGTATTTCGATGCTCCGGAAGACGACCAACTGGTGGCCAAGTCAACAGTCCTTGTCAGGCGGACGGGGGGGGGGAACATTAGGTTCAACCAAGAATCCGGCGAAGCCAAGATCGAAAACGGGAGTATTTTGATGCTCCGGAAGACGACCAACTGGTGGCCAAGTCAGCAGTCCTTATCAGGCAGGCGAGGGGAAAGTCAGGTTCAACCAAGTATCCTGCGAAGCCAAGATCGAAAACAGGCGTATTTCGATGCTCCGGAAGACGAACAACTGGTGGCCAAGTCAGCAGTCCTTATCAGGCGGGCGGGGGGAACGTCATGTTCAACCAGATCCGGCGAAGCCAAGATCGAAAACAGGCGTTTTTTGATGCTCCGAAAGACGACCAACTGGTGGCCAAGTCAGGAGTCCTTATCAGGCGGGAGGGGGGAATGTCAGGTTAAACCAGATCCGGCGAAGCCAAGATCGAAAACAGGCGTATTTCGATGCTCCGGAAGACGACCAACTGGTGGCGAAGTCAGGAGTCCTTATCAGGCGGAAGAGGGGAATGTCAGGTTCAACCAGATCCGGCGAAGCCAAGATCGAAAACAGGCGTATTTCGATGCTCCGGAAGACGACCAACTGGTGGCCAAGTCAGGAGTCCTTATCAGGCGGAAGAGGGGAATGTCAGGTTCAACCAGATCTGGCGAAGCCAAGATCGAAAACAGGCGTATTTCGATGCTCCTGAAGTCGACCAACTGGTGGCAAAGTCAGGAGTCCTTATCAGGCGGGGGGGGGAATGTCAGGTTCAACCAGATCTGGCGAAGCCAAGATCGAAAACAGGCGTATTTCGATGCTCCGGAAGACGACCAATTGGTGGCCAAGTCAGCAGTCCTTATCAGGTGGGGGAACATCAGGTTCAACCAAGAATCCGGCGAAGCCAAGATCGAAAACAGGCGTATTTCGATGCTCCGGAAGACGACCAACTGGTGGCCATGTCAGCAGTCCTTATCAGGCGGGCAGGGGGAAAGTCAGGTTCAACCAAATCCGGCGAAGCCAAGATCGAAAACAGGCGTATTTCGATGCTCCGGAAGACGACCAACTTGTGGCCAAGTCAGCAGTCCTTATCAGGCGGGCGGGGGGAATGTCAGGTTCAACCAGATCCGGCGAAGCCAACATCGAAAACAGGCGTATTTCGATGCTCCGGAAGACGACCAACTGTTGGCCAAGTCAGCAGTTCTTATCAGGCGGGCGGGGAGAACGTCAGGTTCAACCAGATCCGGCGAAGCCAAGATCGAAAAGAGGCGTATGTCGATGCTCCGGAAGACGACTAAACTGGTGGCCAAGTCAGCAGTCCTTATCAGGCGGGCGGGGGCTAACATCAGGTTCCACCAAGAATCCGGCGAAGGCAAGATAGAAAACAGGCGTATTTCGATGCTCCGGAAGACGACCAGCTGGTGTCAAAGTCAGCAGTCCTTATCAGGCAGGCGGGGGCGTATTTCGATGCTCCGGAAGACGACCAACTGGTGGCCAAGTCAGCAGTCCTTATCAGGCGGGCGGGGGAACATCAGGTTCAACCAAGAATCCGGCGAAGCCAAGATCGAAAACAGGCGTATTTCGATGCTCCGGAAGACGACCAACTGGTGGCCAAGTCAGCAGTCCTTATCAGGCAGGCGAGGGGAAAGTCAGGTTCAACCAAGTATCCGGCGAAGCCAAGATCGAAAACAGGCGTATTTCGATGCTCCGGAAGACGAACAACTGGTGGCCAAGTCAGCAGTCCTTATCAGGCGGGCGGGGGGAACGTCATGTTCAACCAGATCCGGCGAAGCCAAGATCGAAAACAGGCGTTTTTTGATGCTCCGAAAGACGACCAACTGGTGGCCAAGTCAGGAGTCCTTATCAGGCGGGAGGGGGGAATGTCAGGTTAAACCAGATCCGGCGAAGCCAAGATCGAAAACAGGCGTATTTCGATGCTCCGGAAGACGACCAACTGGTGGCGAAGTCAGGAGTCCTTATCAGGCGGAAGAGGGGAATGTCAGGTTCAACCAGATCCGGCGAAGCCAAGATCGAAAACAGGCGTATTTCGATGCTCCGGAAGACGACCAACTGGTGGCCAAGTCAGGAGTCCTTATCAGGCGGAAGAGGGGAATGTCAGGTTCAACCAGATCTGGCGAAGCCAAGATCGAAAACAGGCGTATTTCGATGCTCCTGAAGTCGACCAACTGGTGGCAAAGTCAGGAGTCCTTATCAGGCGGGGGGGGGAATGTCAGGTTCAACCAGATCCGGCGAAGCCAAGATCGAAAACAGGCGTATTTCGATGCTCCGGAAGACGACCAATTGGTGGCCAAGTCAGCAGTCCTTATCAGGTGGGGGAACATCAGGTTCAACCAAGAATCCGGCGAAGCCAAGATCGAAAACAGGCGTATTTCGATGCTCCGGAAGACGACCAACTGGTGGCCATGTCAGCAGTCCTTATCAGGCGGGCAGGGGGAAAGTCAGGTTCAACCAAATCCGGCGAAGCCAAGATCGAAAACAGGCGTATTTCGATGCTCCGGAAGACGACCAACTTGTGGCCAAGTCAGCAGTCCTTATCAGGCGGGCGGGGGGAATGTCAGGTTCAACCAGATCCGGCGAAGCCAACATCGAAAACAGGCGTATTTCGATGCTCCGGAAGACGACCAACTGTTGGCCAAGTCAGCAGTTCTTATCAGGCGGGCGGGGAGAACGTCAGGTTCAACCAGATCCGGCGAAGCCAAGATCGAAAAGAGGCGTATGTCGATGCTCCGGAAGACGACTAAACTGGTGGCCAAGTCAGCAGTCCTTATCAGGCGGGCGGGGGCTAACATCAGGTTCCACCAAGAATCCGGCGAAGGCAAGATAGAAAACAGGCGTATTTCGATGCTCCGGAAGACGACACACTGGTGGACAAGTCAGCAGTCCTTATCAGGTGGGCAGAGGGAACATCAGGTTCAACCAGATCCGGCGAAGCCAAGATCGAAAAGAGGCGTATGTCGATGCTCCGGAAGACGACTAAACTGGTGGCCAAGTCAGCAGTCCTTATCAGGCGGGCGGGGGCTAACATCAGGTTCCACCAAGAATCCGGCGAAGGCAAGATAGAAAACAGGCGTATTTCGATGCTCCGGAAGACGACCAGCTGGTGTCAAAGTCAGCAGTCCTTATCAGGCAGGCGGGGGAAAGTCAGGTTCAACCAAGAATCAGGCGATGCTCAGATCGAAAACGCGTATTTCGATGCTCCGGAAGACGACCAACTGGTGGCCAAGTCAGCAGTCCTTATCAGGCGGGCGGGGGAACATCGGGTTCAACCAAGAATCCGGCGAAGCCAAGATTGAAAACAGGCGTATTTCGATGCTCCGGAAGACGACTAACTGGTGGCCAAATCAGCAGTCCTTATCAGGCAGGCGAGGGGAAAGTCAGGTTCAACCAAGTATCCGGCGAAGCCAAGATCGAAAACAAGCGTATTTCGATACTCCGGAAGACGACCAACTGGTGGCCAAGTCAGCAGTCCTTATCAGGCGGGCGGGGGTATCTTCTGGTTGAACCAAGAATCCGGCAACGCCAAAATTGAAAACAAGCGTATTTCGATGCTCCGGAAGACGACCAACTCGTGGCAAAGTCAGCAGTCCTTATCAGGCGGGCGGGGGAGAAAATGAAGTTCAACGAAGAATTCGGCGAAGCCAAGATCGAAAACAGACGCATTTCGATGCTCCGGAAGACGACCAACTGGTGGCCAAGTCAGCAGTCCTTATCAGGCGGGCGGGGGAACGTCAGGTTCAACCAAAAATCCGGCGATGCCAAGATCGAAAACAAGTGTATTCCGATGCTCCGGAAGACGACCAACTGGTGGCCGAGTCAGCAGTCCTTATCAGGCGGGCGGGGGGAACGTCAGGTTCAACCAGATCCGGCGAAGCCAAGATCGAAAACAGGCGTATTTCGATGCTCCGGAAGACGAACAACTGGTGGCCAAGTCAGCAGTCCTTATCAGGCGGGCGGGGGGAACGTCATGTTCAACCAGATCCGGCAAAGCCAAGATCGAAAACAGGCGTTTTTTGATGCTCCGAAAGACGACCAACTGGTGGCCAAGTCAGGAGTCCTTATCAGGCGGGAGGGGGGAATGTCAGGTTAAACCAGATCCGGCGAAGCCAAGATCGAAAACAGGCGTATTTCGATGCTCCGGAAGACGACCAACTGGTGGCGAAGTCAGGAGTCCTTATCAGGCGGAAGAGGGGAATGTCAGGTTCAACCAGATCCGGCGAAGCCAAGATCGAAAACAGGCGTATTTCGATGCTCCGGAAGACGACCAACTGGTGGCCAAGTCAGGAGTCCTTATCAGGCGGAAGAGGGGAATGTCAGGTTCAACCAGATCTGGCGAAGCCAAGATCGAAAACAGGCGTATTTCGATGCTCCTGAAGTCGACCAACTGGTGGCAAAGTCAGGAGTCCTTATCAGGCGGGGGGGGGGAATGTCAGGTTCAACCAGATCCGGCGAAGCCAAGATTGAAAACAGGCGTATTTCGATGCTCCGGAAGACGACCAATTGGTGGCCAAGTCAGCAGTCCTTATCAGGTGGGGGAACATCAGGTTCAACCAAGAATCCGGCGAAGCCAAGATCGAAAACAGGCGTATTTCGATGCTCCGGAAGACGACCAACTGGTGGCCATGTCAGCAGTCCTTATCAGGCGGGCAGGGGGAAAGTCAGGTTCAACCAAATCCGGCGAAGCCAAGATCGAAAACAGGCGTATTTCGATGCTCCGGAAGACGACCAACTTGTGGCCAAGTCAGCAGTCCTTATCAGGCGGGCGGGGGGAATGTCAGGTTCAACCAGATCCGGCGAAGCCAACATCGAAAACAGGCGTATTTCGATGCTCCGGAAGACGACCAACTGTTGGCCAAGTCAGCAGTTCTTATCAGGCGGGCGGGGAGAACGTCAGGTTCAACCAGATCCGGCGAAGCCAAGATCGAAAAGAGGCGTATGTCGATGCTCCGGAAGACGACTAAACTGGTGGCCAAGTCAGCAGTCCTTATCAGGCGGGCGGGGGCTAACATCAGGTTCCACCAAGAATCCGGCGAAGGCAAGATAGAAAACAGGCGTATTTCGATGCTCCGGAAGACGACACACTGGTGGACAAGTCAGCAGTCCTTATCAGGTGGGCAGAGGGAACATCAGGTTCAACCAGATCCGACGAAGCCAAGATAGAAAACAGGCTTATTTCAATGTTCCGGAAGACGACCAACTGGTGGCCAAGTCAGCAGTCCTTATCAGGCGGGCGAGGGGGGAATGTCAGGTTCAACCAGATCCGGCGAAGCCAAGATCGAAAACAGGCGTATTTCGATGCTCCGGAAGACGACCAACTGGTGGCCATGTCAGCAGTCCTTATCAGGCGGGCAGGAGGAAAGTCAGGTTCAACCAAATCCGGCGAATCCAAGATCGAAAACAGGCGTATTTCGATGCTCCGGAAGACGACCAACTTGTGGCCAAGTCAGCAGTCCTTATCAGGCGGGCGGGGGGAATGTCAGGTTCAACCAGATCCGGCGAAGCCAACATCGAAAACAGGCGTATTTCGATGCTCCGGAAGACGACCAACTGTTGGCCAAGTCAGCAGTCCTTATCAGGCGGGCGGGGAGAACGTCAGGTTCAACCAGATCCGGCGAAGCCAAGATCGAAAAGAGGCGTATGTCGATGCTCCGGAAGACGACTAAACTGGTGGCCAAGTCAGCAGTCCTTATCAGGCGGGCGGGGGGGAACATCAGGTTCCACCAAGAATCCGGCGAAGGCAAGATAGAAAACAGGCGTATTTCGATGCTCCGGAAGACGACCAACTGGTGGACAAGTCAGCAGTCCTTATCAGGTGGGCAGAGGGAACATCAGGTTCAACCAGATCCGACGAAGCCAAGATAGAAAACAGGCTTATTTCAATGCTCCGGAAGACGACCAACTGGTGGCCAAGTCAGCAGTCCTTATCAGGCGGGCGGGGCGGGACATAGGATTCAACCAAGAATCCGGCGAAGCCAAGATCGAAAACAGGCGTATTTCGATGCTCCGGAAGACGACCAACTGGTGGCTAGGTCAGCAGTGCTTATCAGTCGGGCGGGGGGGACATAGGATTCAACAAAGAATCCTGCGAAGCCAAGATCGAAAACAGGCGTAATTCGATGCTCCGGAAGACGACCAATTTGTGGCCAAGTCAGCAGTCCTTATCAGGCGGGCGGGGGGAACATCAGGTTCAACCTAGAATCCAGCGAAGCCAAGATCGAAAACAGGCGTATTTCAATGCTCCGGAAGACGACCAACTGGTGGCCAAATGAGCAGTCCTAATCAGGCGGGCGGGGGGATCGTCAGGTTCAACCAGATCTGGCGAAGCCAAGATCGAAAACAGGCGTATTTCGGTGCTCCGGAAGACGACCAACTGGTGGCCAAGTCAGGAGTCCTTATCAGGCGGGCGGAGGGAATATCAGGTTCAACCAGATCCGGCGAAACCAAGATCGAAAACAGGCGTATTTCGATGCTCCGGAAGACGACCAACTGGTGGCCAAGTCAGCAGTCCTTATCAGGCAGGCGGGGGGAAAGTCAGGTTCAACCAAGAATCCGCGAAGCCAAGATCGAAAACAGGCGTATTTCGGTGCTCCGGAAGACGACCAACTGGTGGCCAAGTCAGGAGTCCTTATCAGGCGGGCGGGGGGAATGTCAGGTTCAACCAGATCCGGCGAAGCCAAGATCGAAAACAGGCGTATTTCGATGCTCCGGAAGACGACCAACTGGTGGCCAAGTCAGCAGTCCTTATCAGGCAGGCGGGGGGAAAGTCAGGTTCAACCAAGAATCATGCGAAGCCAAGATCGAAAACAGGCGTATTTCGATGCTCCGGAAGACGACCAACTGGTGGCCAAGTCAGCAGTCCTTATCAGGCGGGCGGGGGGAACATCAGGTTCAACCAAGAATCCGACGAAGCCAAGAACAGGCGTATTTCGATGCTCTGGAAGACGACCAACTGGTGACTAATTCAGCAGTCCTTATCAGGCGGGCGTGGGGAACGTCAGGTTTAACCAGATCCGTCGAAGCCAAGATCGAAAACAGGCGTATTCCGATGCTCCGGAAGACGACCAACTGGTGGCCGAGTCAGCAGTCCTTATCAGGCGGGCGGGGAGAACGTCAGGTTCAACCAGATCCGGCGAAGCCAAGATCAAAAAGAGGCGTATGTCGATGCTCCGGAAGACGACTAAACTGGTGGCCAAGTCAGCAGTCCGTATCAGGCGGGCGGGGGGGAACATCAGGTTCCACCAAGAATCCGGCGAAGGCAAGATAGAAAACAGGCGTATTTCGATGCTCCGGAAGACGACCAACTGGTGGACAAGTCAGCAGTCCTTATCAGGTGGGCAGAGGGAACATCAGGTTCAACCAGATCCGACGAAGCCAAGATAGAAAACAGGCTTATTTCAATGCTCCGGAAGACGACCAACTGGTGGCCAAGTCAGCAGTCCTTATCAGGCGGGCGGGGGGAACATCAGGTTCAACCAAGAATCCGGCGAAGCCAAGAACAGGCGTATTTCGATGCTCTGGAAGACGACCAACTGGTGACTAATTCAGCAGTCCTTATCAGGCGGGCGTGGGGAACGTCAGGTTTAACCAGATCCGTCGAAGCCAAGATCGAAAACAGGCGTATTCCGATGCTCCGGAAGACGACCAACTGGTGGCCGAGTCAGCAGTCCTTATCAGGCGGGCGGGGAGAACGTCAGATTCAACCAGATCCGGCGAAGCCAAGATCGAAAAGAGGCGTATGTCGATGCTCCGGAAGACGACTAAACTGGTGGCCAAGTCAGCAGTCCTTATCAGGCGGGCGGGGGGAACATCAGGTTCCACCAAGAATCCGGCGAAGGCAAGATAGAAAACAGGCGTATTTCGATGCTCCGGAAGACGACCAACTGGTGGACAAGTCAGCAGTCCTTATCATGTGGGCGGGGCGGGACATAGGATTCAACCAAGAATCCGGCGAAGCCAAGATCGAAAACAGGCGTATTTCGATGCTCCGGAAGACGACCAACTGGTGGCCAAGTCAGCAGTCCTTATCAGGCGGGCAGAGGAAACATCAGGTTCAACCATATCCGGCGAAGCCAAGATCGAAAACAGGCGTATTTCGATGCTCCGGAAGACGACCAACTGGTGGCTAGGTCAGCAGTGCTTATCAGTCGGGCGGGGGGGACATAGGATTCAACAAAGAATCCTGCGAAGCCAAGATCGAAAACAGGCGTAATTCGATGCTCCGGATGACGACCAATTGTTGGCCAAGTCAGCAGTCCTTATCAGGCGGGCGGGGGGAACATCAGGTTCAACCTAGAATCCAGCGAAGCCAAGATCGAAAACAGGCGTATTTCGATGCTCCGGAAGACGACCAACTGGTGGCCAAGTCAGCAGTCCTTATCAGGCAGGCGGGGGGATCGTCAGGTTCAACCAGATCTGGCGAAGCCAAGATCGAAAACAGGCGTATTTCGGTGCACCGGAAGACGACCAACTGGTGGCCAAGTCAGCAGTCCTTATCAGGCAGGCGGGGGGAAAATCAGGTTCAACCAAGAATCCGGCGAAGCCAAGATCGAAAACAGGCGTATTTCGATGCTGCGGAAGACGACCAATTGGTGGCCAAGTCAGCAGTCCTTATCAGGCGGGCGGGGGGAACATCAGGTTCAACCTAGAATCCGGCGAAGCCAAGATCGAAAACAGGCGTATTTCGATGCTCCGGAAGACGACCAACTGGTGGCCAAGTCAGCAGTCCTAATCAGGCGGGAGGGGGGATCGTCAGGTTCAACCAGATCCGGCGAAGCCAAGATCGAAAACAGGCGTATTTCGGTGCTCCGGAAGACGACCAACTGGTGGCCAAGTCAGGAGTCCTTATCAGGCGGGCGGGGGGAATGTCAGGTTCAACCAGATCCGGCTAAGCCAAGATCGAAAACAGGCGTATTTCGATGCTCCGGAAGACGACCAACTGGTGGCCAAGTCAGCAGTCCTTATCAGGCGGGCGGGGGGAACATCAGGTTCAACCAAGAATCCGGCGAAGCCAAGATTGAGAACAGGCGTATTTCGATGCTCTGGAAGACGACCAACTGGTGACTAATTCAGCAGTCCTTATCAGGCGGGCGTGGGGAACGTCAGGTTTAACCAGATCCGTCGAAGCCAAGATCGAAAACAGGCGTATTCCGATGCTCCGGAAGACGACCAACTGGTGGCCGAGTCAGCAGTCCTTATCATGCGGGCGGGGGGAACGTCACGTTCAACCGGATCCGGCGAAGCCAAGATCGAAAACAGGCGTATTTCAAAGCTCCGGAAGACGTCCAACTGGTGGCCAAGTCGGCAGTCCTCATCAGGCGGGCGGGGGGAATGTCAGGTTCAACCAGATCCGGCGAAGCCAACATCGAAAACAGGCGTATTTCGATGCTCCGGAAGACGACCAACTGTTGGCCAAGTCAGCTTTCCTTATCAGGCGGGCGGGGAGAACGTCAGGTTCAACCAGATCCGGCGAAGCCAAGATCGAAAAGAGGCGTATCTCGATGCTCCGGAAGACGACTAAACTGGTGGCCAAGTCAGCAGTCCTTATCAGGCGGGCGGGGGGGAACATCAGGTTCCACCAAGAATCCGGCGAAGGCAAGATCGAAAACAGGCGTATTTCGATGCTCCGGAAGACGACCAACTGGTGGCCAAGTCAGCAGTCCTTATCAGGTGGGCAGAGGGAACATCAGGTTCAACCAGATCCGACGAAGCCAAGATAGAAAACAGGCTTATTTCAATGCTCCGGAAGACGACCAACTGGTGGCCAAGTCAGCAGTCCTTATCAGGCGGGCTGGGCGGGACATAGGATTCAACCAAGAATCCGGCGAAGCCAAGATCGAAAACAGGCGTATTTCGATGCTCCGGAAGACGACCAACTGGTGGCCAAGTCAGCAGTCCTTATCAGGCGGGCAGAGGGAACATAAGGTTCAACCATATCCGGCGAAGCCAAGATCGAAAACAGGCGTATTTCGATGCTCCGGAAGACGACCAAATGGTGGCTAGGTCAGCAGTGCTTATCAGTCGGGCGGGGGGACATAAGATTCAACAAAGAATCCTGCGAAGCCAAGATCGAAAACAGGCGTAATTCGATGCTCCGGAAGACGACCAACTTGTGGCCAAGTCAGCAGTCCTTATCAGGCGGGCGGGGGGAATGTCAGGTTCAACCAGATCCGGCGAAGCCAAGATCGAAAACAGGCGTATTTCGATGCTCCGGAAGACGACCAACTGGTGGCCAAGTCAGCAGTCCTTATCAGGCGGGCGGGGGGAAAGTCAGGTTCAACCAAGAATCCTGCGAAGCCAAGATCGAAAACAGGCGTAATTCGATGCTCCGGATGACGACCAATTGGTGGCCAAGTCAGCAGTCCTTATCAGGCGGGCGGGGGGAACATCAGGTTCAACCTAGAATCCGGCGAAGCCAAGATCGAAAACAGGCGTATTTCGATGCTCCGGAAGACGACCAACTGGTGGCCAAGTCAGCAGTCCTTATCAGGCAGGCGGGGGGATCGTCAGGTTCAACCAGATCTGGCGAAGCCAAGATCGAAAACAGGCGTATTTCGATGCTCCGGAAGACGACCAACTGGTGGCCAAGTCAGGAGTCCTTATCAGGCGGGCGGGGGGAATGTCAGGTTCAACCAGATCCGGCGAAGCCAAGATCGAAAACAGGCGTATTTCGATGCTCCGGAAGACGGCCAACTGGTGGCCAAGTCAGCAGTCCTTATCAGGCTGGCGGGGGAAAGTCAGGTTCAACCAAGAATCCGGCGAAGCCAAGATCGAAAACAGGCGTATTTCGATGCTGCGGAACACGACCAATTGGTGGCCAAGTCAGCAGTCCTTATCAGGCGGGCGGGGGGAACATCAGGTTCAACCTAGAATCCAGCGAAGCCAAGATCGAAAACAGGCGTATTTCAATGCTCCGGAAGACGACCAACTGGTGGCCAAATCAGCAGTCCTAATCAGGCGGGCGGGGGGATCGTCAGGTTCAACCAGATCTGGCGAAGCCAAGATCGAAAACAGGCGTATTTCGATGCTCCGGAAGACGACCAACTGGTGGCCAAGTCAGCAGTCCTTATCAGGCGGGCGGGGGGAACATCAGGTTCAACCAGATCCGGCGAAGCCAAGATCGAAAACAGGCGTATTTCGATGCTCCGGAAGACGACCAACTGGTGGCCAAGTCAGCAGTCCTTATCAGGCGGCGGGGGGAAGTCAGGTTCAACCAAGAATCCGGCGAAGCCAAGATCGAAAACAGGCGTATTTCGATGCTCCGGAAGACGACCAACTGGTGGCCAAGTCAGCAGTCCTTATCAGACGGGCGGGGGGAACATCAGGTTCAACCAAGAATCCGGCGAAGCCAAGATTGAGAACAGGCGTATTTCGATGCTCTGGAAGACGACCAACTGGTGACTAATTCAGCAGTCCTTATCAGGCGGGCGTGGGGAACGTCAGGTTTAACCAGATCCGTCGAAGCCAAGATCGAAAACAGGCGTATTCCGATGCTCCGGAAGACGACCAACTGATGGCCGAGTCAGCAGTCCTTATCAGGCGGGCGGGGGGAACGTCACGTTCAACCGGATCTGGCGAAGCCAAGATCGAAAACAGGCGTATTTCAAAGCTCCGGAAGACGTCCAACTGGTGGCCAAGTCAGCAGTCCTCATCAGGCGGGCGGGGGGAATGTCAGGTTCAACCAGATCCGGCGAAGCCAAGATCGAAAACAGGCGTATTTCGATGCTCCGGAAGACGACCAACTGTTGGCCAAGTCAGCAGTCCTTATCAGGCGGGCGGGGAGAACGTCAGGTTCAACCAGATCCGGCGAAGCCAAGATCGAAAAGAGGCGTATCTCGATGCTCCGGAAGACGACCAACTGGTGGCCAAGTCAGCAGTCCTTATCAGGCGGGCGGGGGGGGAACATCAGGTTCAACCAAGAATCCGGCGAAGCCAAGATAGAAAACAGGCGTATTTCGATGCTCCTGAAGACGACCAACTGGTGGACAAGTCAGCAGTCCTTATCAGGTGGGCAGAGGGAACGTCAGGTTCAACCAGATCCGGCGAAGCCAAGATAGAAAACAGGCGTATTTCAATGCTCCGGAAGACGACCAACTGGTGGCCAAGTCAGCAGTCCTTATCAGGCGGGCTGGGCGGGACATCAGGATTCAACCAAGAATCCGGCGAAGCCAAGATCGAAAACAGGCGTATTTCGATGCTCCGGAAGACGACCAACTGGTGGCCAAGTCAGCAGTCCTTATCAGGCGGGCAGAGGGAACATAAGGTTCAACCATATCCGGCGAAGCCAAGATCGAAAACAGGCGTATTTCGATGCTCCGGAAGACGACCAAATGGTGGCTAGGTCAGCAGTGCTTATCAGTCGGGCGGGGGGGACATAGGATTCAACAAAGAATCCTGCGAAGCCAAGATCGAAAACAGGCGTAATTCGATGCTCCGGAAGACGACCAATTGGTGGCCAAGTCAGCAGTCCTTATCAGGCGGGCGGGGGGAATGTCAGGTTCAACCAGATCCGGCGAAGCCAAGATCGAAAACAGGCGTATTTCGATGCTCCGGAAGACGACCAACTGGTGGCCAAGTCAGCAGTCCTTATCAGGCAGGCGGGGGGAAAGTCAGGTTCAACCAAGAATCCGGCGAAGCCAAGATCGAAAACAGGCGTATTTCGATGCTTCGGAAGACGACCAATTGGTGGCCAAGTCAGCAGTCCTTATCAGGCGGGCGGGGGGAACATCAGGTTCAACCTAGAATCCAGCGAAGCCAAGATCGAAAACAGGCGTATTTCAATGCTCCGGAAGACGACCAACTGGTGGCCAAATCAGCAGTCCTAATCAGGCGGGCGGGGGGATCGTCAGGTTCAACCAGAATCTGGCGAAGCCAAGATCGAAAACAGGCGTATTTCGGATGCTCCGGAAGACGACCAACTGGTGGCCAAGTCAGGAGTCCTTATCAGGCGGGCGGGGGGAACATCAGGTTCAACCTAGAATCCGGCGAAGCCAAGATCGAAAACAGGCGTATTTCAATGCTCCGGAAGACGACCAACTGGTGGCCAAGTCAGCAGTCCTAATCAGGCGGGCGGGGGGATCGTCAGGTTCAACCAGATCCGGCGAAGCCAAGATCGAAAACAGGCGTATTTCGATGCTCCGGAAGACGACCAACTGGTGGCCAAGTCAGCAGTCCTTATCAGGCGGGCAGGGGGGAATGTCAGGTTCAACCAGATCCGGCGAAGCCAAGATCGAAAACAGGCGTATTTCGATGCTCCGGAAGACGACCAACTGGTGGCCAAGTCAGCAGTCCTTATCAGGCGGAGGGGGGAATGTCAGGTTCAACCAGATCCGGCGAAGCCAAGATCGAAAACAGGCGTATTTCGATGCTCCGGAAGACGACCAACTGGTGGCCAAGTCAGCAGTCCTTATCAGGCGGGCGGGGGGAACGTCAGGTTCAACCAAGAATCCTGCGAAGCCAAGATCGAAAACAGGCGTATTTCGATGCTCCGGAAGACGACCAACTGGTGGCCAAGTCAGCAGTCCTTATCAGGCGGGCGGGGGGAACATCAGGTTCAACCTAGAATCCGGCGAAGCCAAGATCGAAAACAGGCGTATTTCGATGCTCCGGAAGACGACCAACTGGTGGCCAAGTCAGCAGTCCTTATCAGGCAGGCGGGGGGATCGTCAGGTTCAACCAGATCCGGCGAAGCCAAGATCGAAAACAGGCGTATTTCGATGCTCCGGAAGACGACCAACTGGTGGCCAAGTCAGCAGTCCTTATCAGGCGGGCGGGGGGAATGTCAGGTTCAACCAGATCCGGCGAAGCCAAGATCGAAAACAGGCGTATTTCGATGCTCCGGAAGACGACCAACTGGTGGCCAAGTCAGCAGTCCTTATCAGGCTGGCGGGGGAAAGTCAGGTTCAACCAAGAATCCGGCGAAGCCAAGATCGAAAACAGGCGTATTTCGATGCTCCGGAAGACGACCAATTGGTGGCCAAGTCAGCAGTCCTTATCAGGCGGGCGGGGGGAACATCAGGTTCAACCTAGAATCCGGCGAAGCCAAGATCGAAAACAGGCGTATTTCAATGCTCCGGAAGACGACCAACTGGTGGCCAAGTCAGCAGTCCTTATCAGGCGGGCGGGGGGATCGTCAGGTTCAACCAGATCTGGCGAAGCCAAGATCGAAAACAGGCGTATTTCGGTGCTCCGGAAGACGACCAACTGGTGGCCAAGTCAGCAGTCCTTATCAGGCGGGCGGGGGGAATGTCAGGCTCAACCAGATCCGGCGAAGCCAAGATCGAAAACAGGCGTATTTCGATGCTCCGGAAGACGACCAACTGGTGGCCAAGTCAGCAGTCCTTATCAGGCAGGCGGGGGGAAAGTCAGGTTCAACCAAGAATCCGGCGAAGCCAAGATCAAAAACAGGCGTATTTCGATGCTCCGGAAGACGACCAACTGGTGGCCAAGTCAGCAGTCCTTATCAGACGGGCGGGGGGAACATCAGGTTCAACCAAGAATCCGGCGAAGCCAAGATTGAGAACAGGCGTATTTCGATGCTCTGGAAGACGACCAACTGGTGACTAATTCAGCAGTCCTTATCAGGCGGGCGTGGGGAACGTCAGGTTTAACCAGATCCGTCGAAGCCAAGATCGAAAACAGGCGTATTCCGATGCTCCGGAAGACGACCAACTGATGGCCGAGTCAGCAGTCCTTATCAGGCGGGCGGGGGGAACGTCACGTTCAACCGGATCTGGCGAAGCCAAGATCGAAAACAGGCGTATTTCGATGCTCCGGAAGACGACCAACTGGTGGCCAAGTCGGCAGTCCTCATCAGGCGGGCGGGGGGAATGTCAGGTTCAACCAGATCCGGCGAAGCCAACATCGAAAACAGGCGTATTTCGATGCTCCGGAAGACGACCAACTGTTGGCCAAGTCAGCTGTCCTTATCAGGCGGGCGGGGAGAACGTCAGGTTCAACCAGATCCGGCGAAGCCAAGATCGAAAAGAGGCGTATCTCGATGCTCCGGAAGACGACCAAATTGGTGGCCAAGTCAGCAGTCCTTATCAGGCGGGCGGGGGGGGAACATCAGGTTCCACCAAGAATCCGGCGAAGCTAAGATAGAAAACAGGCGTATTTCGATGCTCCTGAAGACGACCAACTGGTGGACAAGTCAGCAGTCCTTATCAGGTGGGCAGAGGGAACATCAGGTTCAACCAGATCCGACGAAGCCAAGATAGAAAACAGGCGTATTTCGATGCTCCGGAAGACGACCAACTGGTGGCCAAGTCAGCAGTCCTTATCAGGCGGGCTGGGCGGGACATCAGGATTCAACCAAGAATCCGGCGAAGCCAAGATCGAAAACAGGCGTATTTCGATGCTCCGGAAGACGACCAACTGGTGGCCAAGTCAGCAGTCCTTATCAGGCGGGCGGAGGGAACATAAGGTTCAACCAGATCCGGCGAAGCCAAGATCGAAAACAGGCGTATTTCGATGCTCCGGAAGACGACCAAATGGTGGCCAGGTCAGCAGTCCTTATCAGTCGGGCGGGGGGGACATAGGATTCAACCAAGAATCCTGCGAAGCCAAGATCGAAAACAGGCGTAATTCGATGCTCCGGAAGACGACCAATTGGTGGCCAAGTCAGCAGTCCTTATCAGGCGGGCGGGGGGAATGTCAGGTTCAACCAGATCCGGCGAAGCCAAGATCGAAAACAGGCGTATTTCGATGCTCCGGAAGACGACCAACTGGTGGCCAAGTCAGCAGTCCTTATCAGGCAGGCGGGGGGAAAGTCAGGTTCAACCAAGAATCCGGCGAAGCCAAGATCGAAAACAGGCGTATTTCGATGCTTCGGAAGACGACCAATTGGTGGCCAAGTCAGCAGTCCTTATCAGGCGGGCGGGGGGAACATCAGGTTCAACCTAGAATCCAGCGAAGCCAAGATCGAAAACAGGCGTATTTCGATGCTCCGGAAGACGACCAACTGGTGGCCAAGTCAGCAGTCCTTATCAGGCGGGCGGGGGGAACGTCAGGTTCAACCAGAATCTGGCGAAGCCAAGATCGAAAACAGGCGTATTTCGATGCTCCGGAAGACGACCAACTGGTGGCCAAGTCAGCAGTCCTTATCAGGCGGGCGGGGGGAACATCAGGTTCAACCTAGAATCCGGCGAAGCCAAGATCGAAAACAGGCGTATTTCAATGCTCCGGAAGACGACCAACTGGTGGCCAAGTCAGCAGTCCTTATCAGGCGGGCGGGGGGAACGTCATGTTCAACCAGATCCGGCGAAGCCAAGATCGAAAACAGGCGTATTTCGATGCTCCGGAAGACGACCAACTGGTGGCCAAGTCAGCAGTCCTTATCAGGCGGGCGGGGGGAATGTCAGGTTCAACCAGATCCGGCGAAGCCAAGATCGAAAACAGGCGTATTTCGATGCTCCGGAAGACGACCAACTGGTGGCCAAGTCAGCAGTCCTTATCAGGCGGGAGAGGGGTATGTCAGGTTCAACCAGATCCGGCGAAGCCAAGATCGAAAACAGGCGTATTTCGATGCTCCGGAAGACGACCAACTGGTGGCCAAGTCAGCAGTCCTTATCAGGCGGGCAGAGGGGAACGTCAGGTTCAACCAGATCCGGCGAAGCCAAGATCGAAAACAGGCGTATTTCGATGCTCCGGAAGACGACCAACTGGTGGCAAAGTCAGCAGTCCTTATCAGGCGGGCGGGGGGACATCAGGTTCAACCAAGAATCCGGCGAAGCCAAGATCGAAAACAGGCGTATTTCGATGCTCCGGAAGACGACCAATTGGTGGCCAAGTCAGCAGTCCTTATCAGGCGGGCAGAGGGAACATCAGGTTCAACCAGATCCGGCGAAGCCAAGATCGAAAACAGGCGTATTTCAATGCTCCGGAAGACGACCAACTGGTGGCCAAGTCAGCAGTCCTTATCAGGCGCGCGGGGAGAACGTCAGGTTCAACCAGATCGGGCGAAGCCAAGATCGAAAAGAGGCGTATGTCGATGCTGCGGAAGACGACCAACTGGTGGCCAAGTCAGCAGTCCTTATCAGGCGGGCGGGGGGGAACATCAGGTTCAACCAAGAATCCGGCGAAGCCAAGATCGAAAACAGGCGTATTTTGATGCTCCGGAAGACGACCAATTGGTGGCCATGTCAGCAGTCCTTATCAGGCGGGCGGGGGGAACATCAGGTTCAACCAAGAATCCGGCGAAGCCAAGATCGAAAACAGGCGTATTTCGATGCTGCGGAAGACGACCAATTGGTGGCCAAGTCAGCAGTCCTTATCAGGCGGGCAGGGGGAAAGTCAGGTTCAACCAGATCCGGCGAAGCCAAGATCGAAAACAGGCGTATTTTGATGCTCCAGAAGACGACCAACCGGTGGCCAAGTCAGCAGTCCTTAGGCGGGCAGAGGGAACATCAGGTTCAACCAGATCCGGCGAAGCCAAGATCGAAAACAGGCGTATTTAGATGCTCCGGAAGACGACCAACTGGTGGCCAAGTCAGCAGTCCTTATCAGGCGGGCAGGGGGAAAGTCAGGTTCAACCAGATCCGGCGAAGCCAAGATCGAAAAGAGGCGTATCTCGATGCTCCGGAAGATGACCAACTGGTGGCCAAGGCAGCAGTCCTTATCAGGCGGGCGGGGGGAATGTCAGGTTCAAGCAGATCCGGCGAAGCCAAGATCGAAAACAGGCGTATTTCGATGCTCCGGAAGACGACCAACTGTTGGCCAAGTCAGCAGTCCTTATCAGGCGGGCGGGGAACGTCAGGTTCAACGAGATCCGGCGAAGCCAAGATCGAAAAGAGGCGTATGTCGATGCTCCGGAAGATGACCAACTGGTGGCCAAGATAGCAGTCCATATCAGGCGGGCGGGGGGGGACATCAGGTTCAACCAAGAATCCGGCGAAGCCAAGATCGAAAACAGGCGTATTTCGATGCTCCAGAAGACGACCAACTGGTGGCCAAGTAAGCAGTCCTTATCAGGCATTCGAGGGGAAGGTCAGGTTCAACCAAGAATCCGGCTAAGCCAAGGTAGAAAACAGGCGTATTTCGATGCTCCGGAAGACGACCAACTGGTGGCCAAGTCAGCAGTCCTTATCAGGCGGGCGGGGGGAATGTCAGGTTCAACCAGATCCGGCGAAGCCAAGATCGAAAACAGGCGTATTTCGATGCTCCGGAAGACGACCAACTGTTGGCCAAGGCAGCAGTCCTTATCAGGCGGGTGGGGGGGACATAGGAATCAACAAAGAATCCGGGGAAGCCAAGATCGATAAGAGGCGTATTTCGATGCTCCGGAAGACGACCAATTGGTGGCCAAGTCAGCAGTCCTTATCAGAAGGGCGGAGTGGAACATCAGGTTCAACCAAGAATCCGGCGAAGCCAAGATCGAAAACAGGCGTATATTGATGCTCCGGAAGACGACCAACTGGTGGCCAAGTCAGCAGTCCTTATCAGGCGGGCGGGGGGGGACATAGGATTCAACCAAGAATCCGGCGAAGCCAAGATCGAAAACAGGCGCATTTTGATGCTCCGGAAGACGACCAACTGGTGGCCAAGTCAGCAGTCCTTATCAGGCGGGCAGAGGGAACATCAGGTTCAACCAGATCCGGCGAAGCCAAGATCGAAAACAGGCGTATTTCAATGCTCCGGAAGACGACCAACTGGTGGCCAAGTCAGCAGTCCTTATCAGGCGCGCGGGGAGAATGTCAGGTTCAACCAGATCGGGCGAAGCCAAGATCGAAAAGAGGCGTACGTCGATGCTGCGGAAGACGACCAACTGGTGGCCAAGTCAGCAGTCCTTATCAGGCGGGCGGGGGGGAACATCAGGTTCAACCAAGAATCCTGCGAAGCCAAGATCGAAAACAGGCGTATTTCGATGCTCCGGAAGACGACCAACTGGTGGCCAAGTCAGCAGTCCTTATCAGGTGGGCGGAGGGAACGTCAGGTTCAACCAGATCCGGCGAAGCCAAGATCGAAAACAGGCGTATTTCGATGCTCCGGGAGACGACCAACTGGTGGCCAAGTCAGCAGTCCTTATCAGGTGGGCGGAGGGAACGTCAGGTTCAACCAGATCCGGCGAAGCCAAGATCGAAAAGAGGCGTATGTCGATGCTCCGGAAGACGACCAACTGGTGACCAAGTCAGCAGTCCTTATCAGGCGGGCGGGGGGGAACATCAGGTTCAACCAAGAATGCGGCGAAGCAAAGATCGAAAACAGGCGTATTTCGATGCTCGGGAAGACGACCAACTGGTGGCCAAGTCAGCAGTCCTTATCAGGCGGGCGGGGGGAACTCAGGTTCAACCAGATCCGGCGAAGCCAAGATCGAAAACAGGCGTATTTCGATGCTCCGGAAGACGACCAACTGGTGGCCAAGTCAGCAGTCCTTATCAGGCGGGCGGAGGGAACGTCAGGTTCAACCAGATCCGGCGAAGCCAAGATCGAAAAGAGGCGTATGTCGATGCTCCGGAAGACGACCAACTGGTGGCCAAGTCAGCAGTCCTTATCAGGCGGGCAGAGGGAACATCAGGTTCAACCAGATCCGGCGAAGCCAAGATCGAAAACAGGCGTATTTCGATGCTCCGGAAGACGACCAATTGGTGGCCAAGTCAGCAGTCCTTATCAGGTGGGCGGGGGGAACATCAGGTTCAACCAGATCCGGCGAAGCCAAGATCGAAAACAGGCGTATTTCGATGCTCCGGAAGACGACCAACTGGTGGCCAAGTCAGCAGTCCTTATAAGGCGGGCGGGGGGGGACATCAGGATTCAACCAAGAATCCTGCGAAGCCAAAATCGAAAACAGGCGTATTTCGATGCTCCGGAAGACGACCAATTGGTGGCCAAGTCAGCAGTCCTTATGAGGTGGGCGGGGGGAACATCAGGTTCAACCAGATTCGGCGAAGCCAAGATCGAAAACAGGCGTATTTCGATGCTCCGGAAGACGACCAATTGGTGGCCAAGTCAGCAGTCCTTATCAGGTGGGCGGGGGGAACATCAGGTTCAACCAGATTCGGCGAAGCCATGATCGAAAACAGGCGTATTTCGATGCTCCGGAAGACGACCAACTGGTGCCCAAGTCAGCAGTTCTTACCAGACGGGCGGGGGGGGGACATAGGATTCAACCAAGAATCCGGCGAAGTCGAGATCGAAAACAGGCGTATTTCAATGCTCCGGAAGACGACCAACTGGTGGCCAAGTCAGCAGTCCTTATCAGGCGGGCAGGGGGAAAGTCATGTTCAACCAGATCCGGCGAAACCAAGATCGAAAACAGGCGTATTTCGATGCTCCGGAAGACGACCAACTTGTGGCAGTCAGCAGTCCTTATCAGGCGGGCGGGGAGAACGTCAGGTTCAACCAGATCCGGCGAAGCCAAGATCGAAAAGAGGCGTATATCGATGCTCCGGTAGACGACTAAACTGGTAGCCAAGTCAGCAGTCGTTATCAGGCGGGCAGACGGTACATCAGGTTCCACCAAGAATCCGGCGAAGGCAAGATAGAAAACAGGCGTATTTCGATGCTCCGGAAGACGACCAACTGGTGGCTAGGTCAGCAGTGCTTATCAGGCGGGCAGAGGGAACATAGGATTCAACAAAGAATCCGGCGAAGCCAAGAACGAAAACAGGCGTAATTCGATGCTCCGGAAGACGACCAACTGGTGGCAAAGTCAGCAGTCCTTATCAGGCGGGCGGGGCGGGACATAGGATTCAACCAAGAATCCGGCGAAGCCAAGATCGAAAAGAGGCGTATGTCGATGCTCCGGAAGACGACCAACTGGTGGCCAAGTCAGCAGTCCTTATCAGGCGGGCAGAGGGAACATCAGGTTCAACCAGATCCGGCGAAGCCAAGATCGAAAACAGGCGTATTTCGATGCTCCGGAAGACGACCAATTGGTGGCCAAGTCAGCAGTCGTTATCAGGTGGGCGGGGGGAACATCAGGTTCAACCAGATCCGGCGAAGCCAAGATCGAAAACAGGCGTATTTCGATGCTCCGGAAGACGACCAACTGGTGGCCAAGTCAGCAGTCCTTATAAGGCGGGCGGGGGGGACATAGGATTCAACCAAGAATCCTGCGAAGCCAAAATCGAAAACAGGCGTATTTCGATGCTCCGGAAGACGACCAATTGGTGGCCAAGTCAGCAGTCCTTATGAGGTGGGCGGGGGGAACATCAGGTTCAACCAGATCCGGCGAAGCCAAGATCGAAAACAGGCGTATTTCGATGCTCCGGAAGACGACCAACTGGTGGCCAAGTCAGCAGTCCTTATCAGGCAGGCGGGGGGAAAGTCAGGTTCAACCAAGAATCCGGCGAAGCCAAGATCGAAAACAGGCGTATTTCGATGCTCCGGAAGACGGCCAACTGGTGGCCAAGTCAGCAGTCCTTATCAGGTGGGGGAACATCAGGTTCAACCAAGAATCCGGCGCAGCCAAGATCAAAAACAGGCGTATTTCGATGCTCCGGAAGACGACCAACTGGTGGCCAAGTCAGCAGTCCTTATCAGGCGGGCAGGGGGAAAGTCAGGTTCAACCAGATCCGGCGAAGCCAAGATCGAAAACAGGCGTATTTCGATGCTCCGGAAGACGACCAATTGGTGGCCAAGTCAGCAGTCCTTATCAGGTGGGCGGGGGGAACGTCAGGTTCAACCAGATCCGGCGAAGCCAAGATCGAAAACAGGCGTATTTCGATGCTCCGGAAGACGACCAACTGGTGCCCAAGTCAGCAGTCCTTATCAGGCGGGCGGGGGGGAACATCAGGTTCAACCAAGAATCCGGCGAAGCAAGATCGAAAACAGGCGTATTTCGATGCTCCGGAAGACGACCAACTGGTGGCCAAGTCAGCAGTCCTTATCAGGCGGGCAGGGGGAACATCAGGTTCAACCAGATCCGGCGAAGCCAAGATCGAAAACAGGCGTATTTCGATGCTCCGGAAGACGACCAACTGTGTGGCAAAGTCAGCAGTCCTTATCAGGCGGGCGGGGGGACATGTCAGGTTCAACCAGATCCGGCGAAGCCAACATCGAAAACAGGCGTATTTCGATGCTCCGGAAGACGACCAATTTTGGCCAAGTCAGCAGTCCTTATCAGGCGGGCGGGGAGAACGTCAGGTTCAACCAGATCCGGCGAAGCCAAGATCGAAAAGAGGCGTATGTCGATGCTCCGGTAGACGACTAAACTGGTGGCCAAGTCAGCAGTCGTTATCAGGCGGGCAGACGGTACATCAGGTTCCACCAAGAATCCGGCGAAGGCAAGATAGAAAACAGGCGTATTTCGATGCTCCGGAAGACGACCAACTGGTGGCTAGGTCAGCAGTCCTTATCAGGCGGGCAGAGGGAACATAGGATTCAACAAAGAATCCGGCGAAGCCAAGATCGAAAACAGGCGTATTTCGATGCTCCGGAAGACGACCAACTGGTGGCCAAGTCAGCAGTCCTTATCAGGCGGGCGGGGCGGGACATAGGATTCAACCAAGAATCCGGCGAAGCCAAGATCGAAAACAGGCGTATTTCGATGCTCCGGAAGACGACCAACTGGTGGCCAAGTCAGCAGTCCTTATCAGGCGGGCGGGGGGATCGTCAGGTTCAACCAGATCTGGCGAAGCCAAGATCGAAAACAGGCGTATTTCGGTGCTCCGGAAGACGACCAACTGGTGGCCAAGTCAGCAGTCCTTATCAGGCGGGCGGGGGGAATGTCAGGTTCAACCAGATCCGGCGAAGGCAAGATCGAAAACAGGCGTATTTCGATGCTCCGGAAGACGACCAACTGGTGGCCAAGTCAGCAGTCCTTATCAGGCAGGCGGGGGAAAGTCAGGTTCAACCAAGAATCCGGCGAAGCCAAGATCGAAAACAGGCGTATTTCGATGCTCTGGAAGACGACCAACTGGTGGCCAAGTCAGCAGTCCTTATCAGGTGGGGGAACATCAGGTTCAACCAAGAATCCGGCGAAGCCAAGATCGAAAAGAGGCGTATTTCGATGCTCCGGAAGACGACTAAACTGGTGGCCATGTCAGCAGTCGTTATCAGGCGGGCGGGGGAAAGTCAGGTTCCACCAAGAATCCGGCGAAGGCAAGATCGAAAACAGGCGTATTTCGATGCTCCGGAAGACGACCAACTTGTGGCCAAGTCAGCAGTCCTTATCAGGCGGGCGGGGGGAATGTCAGGTTCAACCAGATCCGGCGAAGCCAACATCGAAAACAGGCGTATTTCGATGCTCCGGAAGACGACCAACTGTTGGCCAAGTCAGCAGTCCTTATCAGGCGGGCGGGGAGAACGTCCGGTTCAACCAGATCCGGCGAAGCCAAGATCGAAAAGAGGCGTATGTCGATGCTCCGGAAGACGACTAAACTGGTGGCCAAGTCAGCAGTCCTTATCAGGCGGGCGGGGGGGACCATCAGGTTCCACCAAGAATCCGGCGAAGGCAAGATAGAAAACAGGCGTATTTCGATGCTCCGGAAGACGACCAACTGGTGGACAAGTCAGCAGTCCTTATCAGGTGGGCAGAGGGAACATCAGGTTCAACCAGATCCGACGAAGCCAAGATAGAAAACAGGCTTATTTCAATGCTCCGGAAGACGACCAACTGGTGGCCAAGTCAGCAGTCCTTATCAGGCGGGCGGGGCGGGACATAGGATTCAACCAAGAATCCGGCGAAGCCAAGATCGAAAACAGGCGTATTTCGATGCTCCGGAAGACGACCAACTGGTGGCCAAGTCAGCAGTCCTTATCAGGCGGGCAGAGGGAACATCAGGTTCAACCATATCCGGCGATGCCAAGATCGAAAACAGGCGTATTTCGATGCTCCGGAAGACGACCAACTGGTGGCTAGGTCAGCAGTGCTTATCAGTCGGGCGGGGGGGACATTGGATTCAACAAAGAATCCTGCGAAGCCAAGATCGAAAACAGGCGTAATTCGATGCTCCGGAAGACGACCAACTGGTGACTAATTCAGCAGTCCTTATCAGGCGGGCGGGGGGAACATCAGGTTCAAGCTAGAATCCAGCGAAGCCAAGATCGAAAACAGGCGTATTTCAATGCTCCGGAAGACGACCAACTGGTGGCCAAATCAGCAGTCCTAATCAGGCGGGCGGGGGGATCGTCAGGTTCAACCAGATCTGGCGAAGCCAAGATCGAAAACAGGCGTATTTCGGTGCTCCGGAAGACGACCAACTGGTGGCCAAGTCAGGAGTCCTTATCAGGCGGGCGGGGGGAATGTCAGGTTCAACCAGATCCGGCGAAGCCAAGATCGAAAACAGGCGTATTTCGATGCTCCGGAAGACGACCAACTGGTGGCCAAGTCAGCAGTCCTTATCAGGCAGGCGGGGGGAAAGTCAGGTTCAACCAAGATCCGGCGAAGCCAAGATCGAAAACAGGCGTATTTCGATGCTGCGGAAGAGGACCAATTGGTGGCCAAGTCAGCAGTCCTTATCAGGCGGGCAGGGGGAAAGTCAGGTTCAACCAGATCCGGCGAAGCCAAGATCGAAAACAGGCGTATTTCGATGCTCCGGAAGACGACCAACTTGTGGCCAAGTCAGCAGTCCTTATCAGGCGGGCGGGGAGAACGTCAGGTTCAACCAGATCCGGCGAAGCCAAGATCGAAAACAGGCGTATTTCGATGCTCCGGAAGACGACCAACTGGTGGCCAAGTCAGCAGTCCTTATAAGGCGGGCGGGGGGGACATAGGATTCAACCAAGAATCCTGCGAAGCCAAAATCGAAAACAGGCGTATTTCGATGCTCCGGAAGACGACCAACTGGTGGCCAAGTCAGCAGTCCTTATCAGGCGGGCAGAGGGAACATCAGGTTCAACCAGATCCGGCGAAGCCAAGATCGAAAACAGGCGTATTCGATGCTCCGGAAGACGACCAATTGGTGGCCAAGTCAGCAGTCCTTATCAGGTGGGCGGGGGGAATATCAGGTTCAACCAGATCCGGCGAAGCCAAGATCGAAAACAGGCGTATTTCGATGCTCCGGAAGACGACCAACTGGTGGCCAAGTCAGCAGTCCTTATAAGGCGGGCGGGGGGGACATAGGATTCAACCAAGAATCCCGCGAAGCCAAAATCGAAAACAGGCGTATTTCGATGCTCCGGAAGACGACCAATTGGTGGCCAAGTCAGCAGTCCTTATGAGGTGGGCGGGGGGAACATCAGGTTCAACCAGATCCGGCGAAGCCAAGATCGAAAACAGGCGTATTTCGATGCTCCGGAAGACGACCAACTGGTGGCCAAGTCAGCAGTCCTTATCAGGCAGGCGGGGGGAAAGTCAGGTTCAACCAAGAATCCGGCGAAGCCAAGATCGAAAACAGGCGTATTTCGATGCTCCGGAAGACGGCCAACTGGTGGCCAAGTCAGCAGTCCTTATCAGGTGGGGGAACATCAGGTTCAACCAAGAATCCGGCGCAGCCAAGATCAAAAACAGGCGTATTTCGATGCTCCGGAAGACGACCAACTGGTGGCCAAGTCAGCAGTCCTTATCAGGCGGGCAGGGGGAAAGTCAGGTTCAACCAGATCCGGCGAAGCCAAGATCGAAAACAGGCGTATTTCGATGCTCCGGAAGACGACCAAATGGTGGCCAAGTCAGCAGTCCTTATCAGGTGGGCGGGGGGAACATCAGGTTCAACCAGATTCGGCGAAGCCATGATCAAAAACAGGCGTATTTCGATGCTCCGGAAGACGACCAACTGGTGCCCAAGTCAGCAGTTCTTACCAGACGGGCGGGGGGGGGGACATAGGATTCAACCAAGAATCCGGCGAAGTCGAGATCGAAAACAGGCGTATTTCAATGCTCCGGAAGACGACCAACTGGTGGCCAAGTCAGCAGTCCTTATCAGGCGGGCAGGGGGAAAGTCATGTTCAACCAGATCCGGCGAAACCAAGATCGAAAACAGGCGTATTTCGATGCTCCGGAAGACGACCAACTTGTGGCAAAGTCAGCAGTCCTTATCAGGCGGGCGGGGGGAATGTCAGGTTCAACCAGATCCGGCGAAGCCAACATCGAAAACAGGCGTATTTCGATGCTCCGGAAGACGACCAACTTTTGGCCAAGTCAGCAGTCCTTATCAGGCGGGCGGGGGGAATGTCAGGTTCAACCAGATCCGGCGAAGGCAAGATCGAAAACAGGCGTATTTCGATGCTCCGGAAGACGACCAACTGGTGGCCAAGTCAGCAGTCCTTATCAGGCAGGCGGGGGAAAGTCAGGTTCAACCAAGAATCCGGCGAAGCCAAGATCAAAAACAGGCGTATTTCGATGCTCTGGAAGACGACCAACTGGTGGCCAAGTCAGCAGTCCTTATCAGGTGGGGGAACATCAGGTTCAACCAAGAATCCGGCGAAGCCAAGATCGAAAAGAGGCGTATTTCGATGCTCCGGAAGACCACTAAACTGGTGGCCATGTCAGCAGTCGTTATCAGGCGGGCGGGGGGAAAGTCAGGTTCCACCAAGAATCCGGCGAAGGCAAGATCGAAAACAGGCGTATTTCGATGCTCCGGAAGACGACCAACTTGTGGCCAAGTCAGCAGTCCTTATCAGGCGGGCGGGGGGAATGTCAGGTTCAACCAGATCCGGCGAAGCCAACATCGAAAACAGGCGTATTTCGATGCTCCGGAAGACGACCAACTGTTGGCCAAGTCAGCAGTCCTTATCAGGCGGGCGGGGAGAACGTCCGGTTCAACCAGATCCGGCGAAGCCAAGATCGAAAATAGGCGTATGTCGATGCTCCGGAAGACGACTAAACTGGTGGCCAAGTCAGCAGTCCTTATCAGGCGGGCGGGGGGGACCATCAGGTTCCACCAAGAATCCGGCGAAGGCAAGATAGAAAACAGGCGTATTTCGATGCTCCGGAAGACGACCAACTGGTGGACAAGTCAGCAGTCCTTATCAGGTGGGCAGAGGGAACATCAGGTTCAACCAGATCCGACGAAGCCAAGATAGAAAACAGGCTTATTTCAATGCTCCGGAAGACGACCAACTGGTGGCCAAGTCAGCAGTCCTTATCAGGCGGGCGGGCGGGACATAGGATTCAACCAAGAATCCGGCGAAGCCAAGATCGAAAACAGGCGTATTTCGATGCTCCGGAAGACGACCAACTGGTGGCCAAGTCAGCAGTCCTTATCAGGCGGGCAGAGGGAACATCAGGTTCAACCATATCCGGCGAAGCCAAGATCGAAAACAGGCGTATTTCGATGCTCCGGAAGACGACCAACTGGTGGCTAGGTCAGCAGTGCTTATCAGTCGGGCGGGGGGGACATTGGATTCAACAAAGAATCCTGCGAAGCCAAGATCGAAAACAGGCGTAATTCGATGCTCCGGAAGACGACCAACTGGTGACTAATTCAGCAGTCCTTATCAGGCGGGCTGGGGGAACATCAGGTTCAAGCTAGAATCCAGCGAAGCCAAGATCGAAAACAGGCGTATTTCAATGCTCCGGAAGACGACCAACTGGTGGCCAAATCAGCAGTCCTAATCAGGCGGGCGGGGGGATCGTCAGGTTCAACCAGATCTGGCGAAGCCAAGATCGAAAACAGGCGTATTTCGGTGCTCCGGAAGACGACCAACTGGTGGCCAAGTCAGGAGTCCTTATCAGGCGGGCGGGGGGAATGTCAGGTTCAACCAGATCCGGCGAAGCCAAGATCGAAAACAGGCGTATTTCGATGCTCCGGAAGACGACCAACTGGTGGCCAAGTCAGCAGTCCTTATCAGGCAGGCGGGGGGAAAGTCAGGTTCAACCAAGAATCCGGCGAAGCCAAGATCGAAAACAGGCGTATTTCGATGCTGCGGAAGAGGACCAATTGGTGGCCAAGTCAGCAGTCCTTATCAGGCGGGCAGGGGGAAAGTCAGGTTCAACCAGATCCGGCGAAGCCAAGATCGAAAACAGGCGTATTTCGATGCTCCGGAAGACGAACAACTTGTGGCAAAGTCAGCAGTCCTTATCAGGCGGGCGGGGGGAATGTCAGGTTCAACCAGATCCGGCGAAGCCAACATCGAAAACAGGCGTATTTCGATGCTCCGGAAGACGACCAACTTTTGGCCAAGTCAGCAGTCCTTATCAGGCGGGCGGGGAGAACGTCAGGTTCAACCAGATCCGGCGAAGCCAAGATCGAAAAGAGGCGTATGTCGATGCTACGGAAGACGACCAACTGGTGGCCAAGTCAGCAGTCCTTATCAGGCGGGCAGAGGGAACATCAGGTTCAACCAGATCCGGGGAAGCCAAGATCGAAAACAGGCGTATTTCGATGCTCCGGAAGACGACCAATTGGTGGCCAAGTCAGCAGTCCTTATCAGGTGGGCGGGGGGAACATCAGGTTCAACCAGATCCGGCGAAGCCAAGATCGAAAACAGGCGTATTTCGATGCTCCGGAAGACGACCAACTGGTGGCCAAGTCAGCAGTCCTTATAAGGCGGGCGGGGGGGACATAGGATTCAACCAAGAATCCTGCGAAGCCAAAATCGAAAACAGGCGTATTTCGATGCTCCGGAAGACGACCAGTTGGTGGCCAAGTCAGCAGTCCTTATGAGGTGGTCGGGGGGAACATCAGGTTCAACCAGATCCGGCGAAGCCAAGATCGAAAACAGGCGTATTTCGATGCTCCGGAAGACGACCAACTGGTGGCCAAGTCAGCAGTCGTTATCAGGCGGGCAGACGGTACATCAGGTTCCACCAAGAATCCGGCGAAGGCAAGATAGAAAACAGGCGTATTTCGATGCTCCGGAAGACGACCAACTGGTGGCTAGGTCAGCAGTGCTTATCAGGCGGGCAGAGGGAACATAGGATTCAACAAAGAATCCGGCGAAGCCAAGATCGAAAACAGGCGTAATTCGATGCTCCGGAAGACGACCAACTGGTGGCAAAGTCAGCAGTCCTTATCAGGAGGGCGGGGCGGGACATAGGATTCAACCAAGAATCCGGCGAAGCCAAGATCGAAAACAGGCGTATTTCGATGCTCCGGAAGACGACAAACTGGTGGCCAAATCAGCAGTCCTAATCAGGCGGGCGGGGGGATCGTCAGGTTCAACCAGATCTGGCGAAGCCAAGATCAAAAACAGGCGTATTTCGGTGCTCCGGAAGACGACCAACTGGTGGCCAAGTCAGGAGTCCTTATCAGGCGGGCGGGGGGAATGTCAGATTCAACCAGATCCGGCGAAGGCAAGATCGAAAACAGGCGTATTTCGATGCTCCGGAAGACGACCAACTGGTGGCCAAGTCAGCAGTCCTTATCAGGCAGGCGGGGGAAAGTCAGGTTCAACCAAGAATCCGGCGAAGCCAAGATCAAAAACAGGCGTATTTCGATGCTCTGGAAGACGACCAACTGGTGGCCAAGTCAGCAGTCCTTATCAGGTGGGGGAACATCAGGTTTAACCAAGAATCCGGCGAAGCCAAGATCGAAAAGAGGCGTATTTCGATGCTCCGGAAGACCACTAAACTGGTGGCCATGTCAGCAGTCGTTATCAGGCGGGCGGGGGGAAAGTCAGGTTCCACCAAGAATCCGGTGAAGGCAAGATCGAAAACAGGCGTATTTCGATGCTCCGGAAGACGACCAACTTGTGGCCAAGTCAGCAGTCCTTATCAGGCGGGCGGGGGGAATGTCAGGTTCAACCAGATCCGGCGAAGCCAACATCGAAAACAGGCGTATTTCGATGCTCCGGAAGACGACCAACTGTTGGCCAAGTCAGCAGTCCTTATCAGGCGGGCGGGGAGAACGTCCGGTTCAACCAGATCCGGCGAAGCCAAGATCGAAAATAGGCGTATGTCGATGCTCCGGAAGACGACTAAACTGGTGGCCAAGTCAGCAGTCCTTATCAGGCGGGCGGGGGGGACCATCAGGTTCCACCAAGAATCCGGCGAAGGCAAGATAGAAAACAGGCGTATTTCGATGCTCCGGAAGACGACCAACTGGTGGACAAGTCAGCAGTCCTTATCAGGTGGGCAGAGGGAACATCAGGTTCAACCAGATCCGACGAAGCCAAGATAGAAAACAGGCTTATTTCAATGCTCCGGAAGACGACCAACTGGTGGCCAAGTCAGCAGTCCTTATCAGGCGGGCGGGCGGGACATAGGATTCAACCAAGAATCCGGCGAAGCCAAGATCGAAAACAGGCGTATTTCGATGCTCCGGAAGACGACCAACTGGTGGCCAAGTCAGCAGTCCTTATCAGGCGGGCAGAGGGAACATCAGGTTCAACCATATCCGGCGATGCCAAGATCGAAAACAGGCGTATTTCGATGCTCCGGAAGACGACCAACTGGTGGCTAGGTCAGCAGTGCTTATCAGTCGGGCGGGGGGGACATTGGATTCAACAAAGAATCCTGCGAAGCCAAGATCGAAAACAGGCGTAATTCGATGCTCCGGAAGACGACCAACTGGTGACTAATTCAGCAGTCCTTATCAGGCGGGCTGGGGGAACATCAGGTTCAAGCTAGAATCCAGCGAAGCCAAGATCGAAAACAGGCGTATTTCAATGCTCCGGAAGACGACCAACTGGTGGCCAAATCAGCAGTCCTAATCAGGCGGGCGGGGGGATCGTCAGGTTCAACCAGATCTGGCGAAGCCAAGATCGAAAACAGGCGTATTTCGGTGCTCCGGAAGACGACCAACTGGTGGCCAAGTCAGGAGTCCTTATGAGGCGGGCGGGGGGAATGTCAGGTTCAACCAGATCCGGCGAAGCCAAGATCGAAAACAGGCGTATTTCGATGCTCCGGAAGACGACCAACTGGTGGCCAAGTCAGCAGTCCTTATCAGGCAGGCGGGGGGAAAGTCAGGTTCAACCAAGAATCCGGCGAAGCCAAGATCGAAAACAGGCGTATTTCGATGCTGCGGAAGAGGACCAATTGGTGGCCAAGTCAGCAGTCCTTATCAGGCGGGCAGGGGGAAAGTCAGGTTCAACCAGATCCGGCGAAACCAAGATCGAAAACAGGCGTATTTCGATGCTCCGGAAGACGAACAACTTGTGGCAAAGTCAGCAGTCCTTATCAGGCGGGCGGGGGGAATGTCAGGTTCAACCAGATCCGGCGAAGCCAACATCGAAAACAGGCGTATTTCGATGCTCCGGAAGACGACCAACTTTTGGCCAAGTCAGAAGTCCTTATCAGGCGGGCGGGGAGAACGTCAGGTTCAACCAGATCCGGCGAAGCCAAGATCGAAAAGAGGCGTATGTCGATGCTACGGAAGACGACCAACTGGTGGCCAAGTCAGCAGTCCTTATCAGGCGGGCAGAGGGAACATCAGGTTCAACCAGATCCGGGGAAGCCAAGATCGAAAACAGGCGTATTTCGATGCTCCGGAAGACGACCAATTGGTGGCCAAGTCAGCAGTCCTTATCAGGTGGGCGGGGGGAACATCAGGTTCAACCAGATCCGGCGAAGCCAAGATCGAAAACAGGCGTATTTCGATGCTCCGGAAGACGACCAACTGGTGGCCAAGTCAGCAGTCCTTATAAGGCGGGCGGGGGGGACATAGGATTCAACCAAGAATCCTGCGAAGCCAAAATCGAAAACAGGCGTATTTCGATGCTCCGGAAGACGACCAGTTGGTGGCCAAGTCAGCAGTCCTTATGAGGTGGTCGGGGGGAACATCAGGTTCAACCAGATCCGGCGAAGCCAAGATCGAAAACAGGCGTATTTCGATGCTCCGGAAGACGACCAACTGGTGGCCAAGTCAGCAGTCGTTATCAGGCGGGCAGACGGTACATCAGGTTCCACCAAGAATCCGGCGAAGGCAAGATAGAAAACAGGCGTATTTCGATGCTCCGGAAGACGACAACTGGTGGCTAGGTCAGCAGTGCTTATCAGGCGGGCAGAGGGAACATAGGATTCAACAAAGAATCCGGCGAAGCCAAGATCGAAAACAGGCGTAATTCGATGCTCCGGAAGACGACCAACTGGTGGCAAAGTCAGCAGTCCTTATCAGGAGGGCGGGGCGGGACATAGGATTCAACCAAGAATCCGGCGAAGCCAAGATCGAAAACAGGCGTATTTCGATGCTCCGGAAGACGACAAACTGGTGGCCAAATCAGCAGTCCTAATCAGGCGGGCGGGGGGATCGTCAGGTTCAACCAGATCTGGCGAAGCCAAGATCAAAAACAGGCGTATTTCGGTGCTCCGGAAGACGACCAACTGGTGGCCAAGTCAGGAGTCCTTATCAGGCGGGCGGGGGGAATGTCAGATTCAACCAGATCCGGCGAAGGCAAGATCGAAAACAGGCGTATTTCGATGCTCCGGAAGACGACCAACTGGTGGCCAAGTCAGCAGTCCTTATCAGGCAGGCGGGGGAAAGTCAGGTTCAACCAAGAATCCGGCGAAGCCAAGATCAAAAACAGGCGTATTTCGATGCTCTGGAAGACGACCAACTGGTGGCCAAGTCAGCAGTCCTTATCAGGTGGGGGAACATCAGGTTTAACCAAGAATCCGGCGAAGCCAAGATCGAAAAGAGGCGTATTTCGATGCTCCGGAAGACCACTAAACTGGTGGCCATGTCAGCAGTCGTTATCAGGCGGGCGGGGGGAAAGTCAGGTTCCACCAAGAATCCGGTGAAGGCAAGATCGAAAACAGGCGTATTTCGATGCTCCGGAAGACGACCAACTTGTGGCCAAGTCAGCAGTCCTTATCAGGCGGGCGGGGGGAATGTCAGGTTCAACCAGATCCGGCGAAGCCAACATCGAAAACAGGCGTATTTCGATGCTCCGGAAGACGACCAACTGTTGGCCAAGTCAGCAGTCCTTATCAGGCGGGCGGGGAGAACGTCCGGTTCAACCAGATCCGGCGAAGCCAAGATCGAAAATAGGCGTATGTCGATGCTCCGGAAGACGACTAAACTGGTGGCCAAGTCAGCAGTCCTTATCAGGCGGGCGGGGGGGACCATCAGGTTCCACCAAGAATCCGGCGAAGGCAAGATAGAAAACAGGCGTATTTCGATGCTCCGGAAGACGACCAACTGGTGGACAAGTCAGCAGTCCTTATCAGGTGGGCAGAGGGAACATCAGGTTCAACCAGATCCGACGAAGCCAAGATAGAAAACAGGCTTATTTCAATGCTCCGGAAGACGACCAACTGGTGGCCAAGTCAGCAGTCCTTATCAGGCGGGCGGGTGGGACATAGGATTCAACCAAGAATCCGGCGAAGCCAAGATCGAAAACAGGCGTATTTCGATGCTCCGGAAGACGACCAACTGGTGGCCAAGTCAGCAGTCCTTATCAGGCGGGCAGAGGGAACATCAGGTTCAACCATATCCGGCGATGCCAAGATCGAAAACAGGCGTATTTCGATGCTCCGGAAGACGACCAACTGGTGGCTAGGTCAGCAGTGCTTATCAGTCGGGCGGGGGGGACATTGGATTCAACAAAGAATCCTGCGAAGCCAAGATCGAAAACAGGCGTAATTCGATGCTCCGGAAGACGACCAACTGGTGACTAATTCAGCAGTCCTTATCAGGCGGGCTGGGGGAACATCAGGTTCAAGCTAGAATCCAGCGAAGCCAAGATCGAAAACAGGCGTATTTCAATGCTCCGGAAGACGACCAACTGGTGGCCAAATCAGCAGTCCTAATCAGGCGGGCGGGGGGATCGTCAGGTTCAACCAGATCTGGCGAAGCCAAGATCGAAAACAGGCGTATTTCGGTGCTCCGGAAGACGACCAACTGGTGGCCAAGTCAGGAGTCCTTATCAGGCGGGCGGGGGGAATGTCAGGTTCAACCAGATCCGGCGAAGCCAAGATCGAAAACAGGCGTATTTCGATGCTCCGGAAGACGACCAACTGGTGGCCAAGTCAGCAGTCCTTATCAGGCAGGCGGGGGGAAAGTCAGGTTCAACCAAGAATCCGGCGAAGCCAAGATCGAAAACAGGCGTATTTCGATGCTGCGGAAGAGGACCAATTGGTGGCCAAGTCAGCAGTCCTTATCAGGCGGGCAGGGGGAAAGTCAGGTTCAACCAGATCCGGCGAAACCAAGATCGAAAACAGGCGTATTTCGATGCTCCGGAAGACGAACAACTTGTGGCAAAGTCAGCAGTCCTTATCAGGCGGGCGGGGGGAATGTCAGGTTCAACCAGATCCGGCGAAGCCAACATCGAAAACAGGCGTATTTCGATGCTCCGGAAGACGACCAACTTTTGGCCAAGTCAGAAGTCCTTATCAGGCGGGCGGGGAGAACGTCAGGTTCAACCAGATCCGGCGAAGCCAAGATCGAAAAGAGGCGTATGTCGATGCTACGGAAGACGACCAACTGGTGGCCAAGTCAGCAGTCCTTATCAGGCGGGCAGAGGGAACATCAGGTTCAACCAGATCCGGGGAAGCCAAGATCGAAAACAGGCGTATTTCGATGCTCCGGAAGACGACCAATTGGTGGCCAAGTCAGCAGTCCTTATCAGGTGGGCGGGGGGAACATCAGGTTCAACCAGATCCGGCGAAGCCAAGATCGAAAACAGGCGTATTTCGATGCTCCGGAAGACGACCAACTGGTGGCCAAGTCAGCAGTCCTTATAAGGCGGGCGGGGGGGACATAGGATTCAACCAAGAATCCTGCGAAGCCAAAATCGAAAACAGGCGTATTTCGATGCTCCGGAAGACGACCAGTTGGTGGCCAAGTCAGCAGTCCTTATGAGGTGGTCGGGGGGAACATCAGGTTCAACCAGATCCGGCGAAGCCAAGATCGAAAACAGGCGTATTTCGATGCTCCGGAAGACGACCAACTGGTGGCCAAGTCAGCAGTCCTTATCAGGCAGGCGGGGGGAAAGTCAGGTTCAACCAAGAATCCGGCGAAGCCAAGATCGAAAACAGGCGTATTTCGATGCTCCGGAAGACGGCCAACTGGTGGCCAAGTCAGCAATCCTTATCAGGTGGGGGAACATCAGGTTCAACCAAGAATCCGGCGCAGCCAAGATCAAAAACAGGCGTATTTCGATGCTCCGGAAGACGACCAACTGGTGGCCAAGTCAGCTGTCCTTAACAGGCGGGCAGGGGGAAAGTCAGGTTCAACCAGATCCGGCGAAGCCAAGATCGAAAACAGGCGTATTTCGATGCTCCGGAAGACGACCAAATGGTGGCCAAGTCAGCAGTCCTTATCAGGTGGGCGGGGGGAACATCAGGTTCAACCAGATTCGGCGAAGCCATGATCGAAAACAGGAGTATTTCGATGCTCCGGAAGACGACCAACTGGTGCCCAAGTCAGCAGTTCTTACCAGACGGGCGGGGGGGGACATAGGATTCAACCAAGAATCCGGCGAAGTCGAGATCGAAAACAGGCGTATTTCAATGCTCCGGAAGACGACCAACTGGTGGCCAAGTCAGCAGTCCTTATCAGGCAGGCGGGGGGAAAGTCAGGTTCAACCAAGAATCCGGCGAAGCCAAGATCGAAAACAGGCGTATTTCGATGCTCCGGAAGACGGCCAACTGGTGGCCAAGTCAGCAATCCTTATCAGGTGGGGGAACATCAGGTTCAACCAAGAATCCGGCGAAACCAAGATTGAAAACAGGCGTATTTCGATGCTCCGGAAGACGACCAACTTGTGGCAAAGTCAGCAGTCCTTATCAGGCAGGCGGGGGGAAAGTCAGGTTCAACCAAGAATCCGGCGAAGCCAAGATCGAAAACAGGCGTATTTCGATGCTCCGGAAGACGGCCAACTGGTGGCCAAGTCAGCAGTCCTTATCAGGTGGGGGAACATCAGGTTCAACCAAGAATCCGGCGCAGCCAACATCGAAAACAGGCGTATTTCGATGCTCCGGAAACGACCAACTTTTGGCCAAGTCAGCAGTCCTTATCAGGCGGGCGGGGAGAACGTCAGGTTCAACCAGATCCGGCGAAGCCAAGATCGAAAAGAGGCGTATGTCGATGCTCCGGTAGACGACTAAACTGGTGGCCAAGTCAGCAGTCGTTATCAGGCGGGCAGACGGTACATCAGGTTCCACCAAGAATCCGGCGAAGGCAAGATAGAAAACAGGCGTATTTCGATGCTCCGGAAGACGACCAACTGGTGGCTAGGTCAGCAGTGCTTATCAGGCGGGCAGAGGGAACATAGGATTCAACAAAAAATCCGGCGAAGCCAAGATCGAAAAGAGGCGTATTTCGATGCTCCGGAAGACGACTAAACTGGTGGCCATGTCAGCAGTCCTTATCAGGCGGGCGGGGGGAAAGTCAGGTTCCACCAAGAATCCGGCGAAGGCAAGATCGAAAACAGGCGTATTTCGATGCTCCTGAAGACGACCAACTTGTGGCCAAGTCAGCAGTCCTTATCAGGCGGGCGGGGGGAATGTCAGGTTCAACCAGATCCGGCGAAGCCAACATCGAAAACAGGCGTATTTCGATGCTCCGGAAGACGACCAACTGGTGGCCAAGTCAGCAGTCCTTATCAGGCGGGCGGGGAGAACGTCAGGTTCAACCAGATCCGGCGAAGCCAAGATCGAAAAGAGGCGTATGTCGATGCTCCGGAAGACGACTAAACTGGTGGCCAAGTCAGCAGTCCTTATCAGGCGGGCGGGGGGGACCATCAGGTTCCACCAAGAATCCGGCGAAGGCAAGATAGAAAACAGGCGTATTTCGATGCTCCGGAAGACGACCAACTGGTGGACAAGTCAGCAGTCCTTATCAGGTGGGCAGAGGGAACATCAGGTTCAACCAGATCCGACGAAGCCAAGATAGAAAACAGGCTTATTTCAATGCTCCGGAAGACGACCAACTGGTGGCCAAGTCAGCAGTCCTTATCAGGCGGGCGGGGCGGGACATAGGATTCAACCAAGAATCCGGGGAAGCCAAGATCGAAAACAGGCGTATTTCGATGCTCCGGAAGACGACCAACTGGTGGCCAAGTCAGCAGTCCTTATCAGGCGGGCAGAGGGAACATCAGGTTCAACCATATCCGGCGATGCCAAGATCGAAAACAGGCGTATTTCGATGCTCCGGAAGACGACAAACTGGTGGCTAGGTCAGCAGTGCTTATCAGTCGGGCGGGGGGGACATTGGATTCAACAAAGAATCCTGCGAAGCCAAGATCGAAAACAGGCGTAATTCGATGCTCCGGAAGACGACCAACTGGTGACTAATTCAGCAGTCCTTATCAGGCGGGCGGGGGGAACATCAGGTTCAAGCTAGAATCCAGCGAAGCCAAGATCGAAAACAGGCGTATTTCAATGCTCCGGAAGACGACCAACTGGTGGCCAAATCAGCAGTCCTAATCAGGCGGGCGGGGGTATCGTCAGGTTCAACCAGATCTGGCGAAGCCAAGATCGAAAACAGGCGTATTTTGGTGCTCCGGAAGACGACCAACTGGTGGCCAAGTCAGGAGTCCTTATCAGGCGGGCGGGGGTAATGTCAGGTTCAACCAGATCCGGCGAAGCCAAGATCGAAAACAGGCGTATTTCGATGCTCCGGAAGACGACCAACTGGTGGCCAAGTCAGCTGTCCTTATCAGGCAGGCGGGGGGAAAGTCAGGTTCAACCAAGAATCCTGCGAAGCCAAGATCGAAAACAGGCGTATTTCGATGCTGCGGAAGAGGACCAATTGGTGGCCAAGTCAGCAGTCCTTATCAGGCGGGCGGGGGGATCATCAGGTTCAACCTAGAATCCAGGGAAGCCAAGATCGAAAACAGGCGTATTTCAATGCTCCGGAAGACGACCAACTGGTGGCCAAGTAAGGAGTCTTTATCAGGCGGGCGGGGGGAATGTCAGGTTCAACCAGATCCGGCGAAGCCAAGATCGAAAACAGGCGTATTTCGATGCTCCGGAAGACGACCAACTGGTGGCCAGAGTCAGCAGTCCTTATAAGGCGGGCGGGGGGGACATAGGATTCAACCAAGAAACCTGCGAAGCCAAGATCGAAAACAGGCGTATTTCGATGCTCCGGAAGACGACCAATTGGTGGCCAAGTCAGTAGTCCTTATGAGGTGGGCAGGGGGAACATCAGGTTCAACAAGATCCGGCGAAGCCAAGATCGAAAACAGGCGTATTTCGATGCTCCAGAAGACGACCAACTGGTGGCCAAGTCAGCAGTCCTTATCAGGCAGGCGGGGGGAAAGTCAGGTTCAACCAAGAATCCGGCGAAGCCAAGATCGAAAACAGGCGTATTTCGATGCTCCGGAAGACGGCCAACTGGTGGCCAAGTCAGCAGTCCTTATCAGGTGGGGGAACATCAGGTTCAACCGAGAATCCGGCGAAGCCAAGATCGAAAACAGGCGTATTTCGATGCTCCGGAAGACGACCAACTGGTGGCCAAGTCAGCAGTCCTTCTCAGGCGGGCAGGGGGAAAGTCAGGTTCAACCAGATCCGGCGAAGCCAAGATCGAAAACAGGCGTATTTCGATGCTCCGGAAGACGACCAATTGGTGGCCAAGTCAGCAGTCCTTATCAGGCGGGCGGGGAGAACGTCAGGTTCAACCAGATCCGGCGAAGCCAAGATCGAAAAGAGGCGTATGTCGATGCTACGGAAGACGACCAACTGGTGGCCAAGTCAGCAGTCCTTATCAGGCGGGCAGAGGGAACATCAGGTTCAACCAAAAATCCGGCGAAGCCAAGATCGAAAACAGGCGTATTTCGATGCTCCGGAAGACGACCAATTGGTGGCCAAGTAAGCAGTCCTTATCAGGTGGGCGGGGGGAACATCAGGTTCAACCAGATCCGGCGAAGCCAAGATCGAAAACAGGCGTATTTCGATGCTCCGGAAGACGACCAACTGGTGGCCAAGTCAGTAGTCCTTATAAAGCGGGCGGGGGGACATAGGATTCAACCAAGAATCCTGCGAAGCCAAGATCGAAAACAGGCGTATTTCGATGCTCCGGAAGACGACCAATTGGTGGCCAAGTCAGCAGTCCTTATGAGGTGGGCGGGGGGAACATCAGGTTCAACCTGATCCGGCGAAGCCAAGATCGAAAACAGGCGTATTTCGATGCTCCGGAAGACGACCAACTGGTGGCCAAGTCAGCAGTCCTTATCAGGCAGGCGGGGGGAAAGTCAGGTTCAACCAAGAATCCGGCGAAGCCAAGATCGAAAACAGGCGTATTTCGATGCTCCGGAAGACGGCCAACTGGTGGCCAAGTCAGCAGTCCTTATCAGGTGGGGGAACATCAGGTTCAACCAAGAATCCGGCGCAGCCAAGATCGAAAACATGCGTATTTCGATGCTCCGGAAGACGACAAACTGGTGGCCAAGTCAGCAGTCCTTATCAGGCGGGCAGGGGGAAAGTCAGGTTCAACCAGATCCGGCGAAGCCAAGATCGAAAACAGGCGTATTTCAATGCTCCGGAAGACGACCAATTGGTGGCCAAGTCAGCAGTCCTTATCAGGTGAGCGGGGGGAACATCAGGTTGAACAAGATTCGGCGAAGCCATGATCGAAAACAGGCGTATTTCGATGCTCCGGAAGACGACCAACTGGTGCCCAAGTCAGCAGTTCTTACCAGACGGGCGGGGGGGGACATAGGATTCAACCAAGAATCCTGCGAAGTCGAGATCGAAAACAGGCGTATTTCAATGCTCCGGAAGACGACCAACTGGTGGCCAAGTCAGCAGTCCTTATCAGGCGGGCAGGGGGAAAGTCATGTTCAACCAGATCCGGCGAAACCAAGATCGAAAACAGGCGTATTTCGATGCTCCGGAAGACGACCAACTTGTGGCAAAGTCAGCAGTCCTTATCAGGCGGGCGGGGGGAATATCAGGTTCAACCAGATCCGGCGAAGCCAACATCGAAAACAGGCGTATTTCGATGCTCCGGAAGACGACCAACTTTTGGCCAAGTCAGCAGTCCTTATCAGGCGGGTGGGGAGAACGTCAGGTTCAACCAGATCCTTCGAAGCCAAGATCGAAAAGAGGCGTATGTCGATGCTCCGGAAGACGACTAAACTGGTGGCCAAGTCAGCAGTCGTTATCAGGCGGGCGGGGGGGAACATCAGGTTCCACCAAGAATCCGGCGAAGGCAAGATAGAAAACAGGCGCATTTCGATGCTCCGGAAGACGACCAACTGGTGGACAAGTCAGCAGTCCTTATCAGGTGGGCGGGGGAACGTCAGGTTCAACCAAAAATCCGGCGATGCCAAGATCGAAAACAGGTGTATTCCGATGCTCCGGAAGACGACCAACTGCAGGGCCGAGTCAGCAGTCCTTATCAGGCGGGCGGGGGGAACGTCTGGTTCAACCAGATCCGGCGAAGCCAAGATCGAAAACAGGCGTATTTCGATGCTCCGGAAGACGAACAAGTGGTGGCCAAGTCAGCAGTCCTTATCAGGCGGGCGGGGGGAACGTCATGTTCAACCAGATCCGGTGAAGCCAAGATCGAAAACTGGCGTTTTTTGATGCTCCTAAAGACGACCAACTGGTGGCCAAGTCAGGAGTCCTTATCAGGCGTGAGGGGGGAATGTCAGGTTAAACCAGATCTGGCGAAGCCAAGATCGAAAACAGGCGTATTTCGATGCTCCGGAAGACGACCAACTGGTGGCCAAGTCAGGAGTCCTTATCAGGCGGAAGAGGGGAATGTCAGGTTCAACCAGATCCGGCGAAGCCAAGATCGAAAACAGGCGTATTTCGATGCTCCGGAAGACGACCAACTGGTGGCCAAATCAGCAGTCCTTATCAGGCAGGCGAGGGGAAAGTCAGGTTCAACCAAGTATCCGGCGAAGCCAAGATCGAAAACAAGCGTATTTCGATGCTCCGGAAGACGACCAACTGGTGGCCAAGTCAGCAGTCCTTATCAGGCGGGCGGGGGTATCTTCTGGTTGAACCAAGAATCCGGCAACGCCAAAATTGAAAACAAGCGTATTTCGATGCTCCGGAAGACGACCAACTGGTGGCCAAGTCAGCAGTCCTTATCAGGCGGGCGGGGGAACGTCAGGTTCAACCAAAAATCCGGCGATGCCAAGATCGACAACAGGTGTATTCCGATGCTCCGGAAGACGACCAACTGGTGGCCGAGTCAGCAGTCCTTATCAGGCGGGCGGGGGGAACGTCAGGTTCAACCAGATCCGGCGAAGCCAAGATCGAAAACAGGCGTATTTCGATGCTCCGGAAGACGAACAACTGGTGGCCAAGTCAGCAGTCCTTATCAGGCGGGCGGGGGGAACGTCATGTTCAACCAGATCCGGCGCAGCCAAGATCGAAAACAGGCGTTTTTTGATGCTCCGAAAGACGACCAACTGGTGGCCAAGTCAGGAGTCCTTATCAGGCGTGAGGGGGGAATGTCAGGTTAAACCAGATCTGGCGAAGCCAAGATCGAAAACAGGCGTATTTCGATGCTCCGGAAGACGACCAACTGGTGGCCAAGTCAGGAGTCCTTATCAGGCGGAAGAGGGGAATGTCAGGTTCAACCAGATCCGGCGAAGCCAAGATCGAAAACAGGCGTATTTCGATGCTCCGGAAGACGACCAACTGGTGGCCAAGTCAGCAGTCCTTATCAGGCAGGCGGGGGGAAAGTCAGGTTCAACCAAGAAACCGGCGAAGCCAAGATCGAAAACAGGCGTATTTCGATGCTGCGGAAGACGACCAATTGGTGGCCAAGTCAGCAGTCCTTATCAGACAGGCGGGGGGAAAGTCAGGTTCAACCAAGAATCCGGAGAAGCAAAGATCGAAAACAGGCGTATTTCGATGCTCCGGAAGACGACCAACTGGTGGCCAAGTCAGCAGTTCTTATCAGGCGGGCGGGGGGAACATCAGGTTCAACCAAGAATCCGGCGAAGCCAAGATTGAGAACAGGCGTATTTCGATGCTCTAGAAGACGACCAACTGGTGACTAATTCAGCAGTCGTTATCAGGCGGGAAGGGGGAATGTCAAGTTCATCCAGATCCGTCGAAGCCAAGATCGAAAACAGGCGTATTCCGATGCTCCGGAAGACGACCAACTGGTGGCCAAGTCAGCAGTCCTTATCAGGCAGGCGGGGGGAAAGTCAGGTTCAACCAAGAAACCGGCGGAAGACGACCAATTGGTGGCCAAGTCAGCAGTCCTTATCAGACAGGCGGGGGGAAAGTCAGGTTCAACCAAGAATCCGGAGAAGCAAAGATCGAAAACAGGCGTATTTCGATGCTCCGGAAGACGACCAACTGGTGGCCAAGTCAGCAGTTCTTATCAGGCGGGCGGGGGGAACATCAGGTTCAACCAAGAATCCGGCGAAGCCAAGATTGAGAACAGGCGTATATCGATGCTCTAGAAGACGACCAACTGGTGACTAATTCAGCAGTCCTTATCAGGCGGGAAGGGGGAATGTCAAGTTCATCCAGATCCGTCGAAGCCAAGATCGACAACAGGCGTATTTCGATGCTCCGGAAGACAACCAACTGGTGGCCAAGTCAGCAGTCCTTATCAGGCAGGCGAGGGGAAAGTCAGGTTCAACCAAGTATCCTGCGAAGCCAAGATCGAAAACTGGCGTATTTCGATGCTCTGGAAGACGACCAACTGGTGGCCAAGTCAGCAGTCCTTATCAGGCAGGCGGGCGGAAAGTGAGGTTCAACCAAGAATCCGGCGAAGCCAAGATGTAAAACAGGCGTATTTCGATGCTCCGGCAGACGACCAGCTGGTGTCCAAGTCAGCAGTCCTTATCAGGCAGGCGGGGAAAGTCAGGTTCAACCAAGAATCAGGCGATGATAAGATCGAAAACAGGCGTATTTCGATGCTCCTGAAGACGACCAACTGGTGGCCAAGTCAGCAGTCCTTATCAGGCGGGCGGGGGAACATCGGGTTCAACCAAGAATCCGGCGAAGCCAAGATTGAAAACAGTCGTATTTCGATGCTCCGGAAGACGACTAACTGGTGGCCAAATCAGCAGTCCTTATCAGGCAGGCGAGGGGAAAGTCAGGTTCAACCAAGTATCCGGCGAAGCCAAGATCGAAAACAAGCGTATTTCGATGCTCCGGAAGACGACCAACTGGTGGCCAAATCAGCAGTCCTTATCAGGCGGGCGGGGGTATCTTCTGGTTCAGCCAAGAATCCGGCAACGCCAAAATTGAAAACAAGCGTATTTCGATGCTCCGGAAGACGACCAACTGGTGGCAAAGTCAGCACTCCTTATCAGGCGGGCGGGGGAGAAAATGAAGTTCAACGAAGAATCCGGCGAAGCCAAGATCGAAAACAGGCGCATTTCGATGCTCCGGAAGACGACCAACTGGTGGCCAAGTCAGCAGTCCTTATCAGGCGGGCGGGGGAACGTCAGGTTCAACCAAAAATCCGGCGATGCCAAGATCGAAAACAGGTGTATTCCGATGCTCCGGAAGACGACCAACTGCAGGGCCGAGTCAGCAGTCCTTATCAGGCGGGCGGGGGGAACGTCTGGTTCAACCAGATCCGGCGAAGCCAAGATCGAAAACAGGCGTATTTCGATGCTCCGGAAGACGAACAAGTGTTGGCCAAGTCAGCAGTCCTTATCAGGCGGGCGGGGGGAACGTCATGTTCAACCAGATCCGGCGAAGCCAAGATCGAAAACTGGCGTTTTTTGATGCTCCGAAAGACGACCAACCGGTGGCCAAGTCAGGAGTCCTTATCAGGCGTGAGGGGGGAATGTCAGGTTAAACCAGATCTGGCGAAGCCAAGATCGAAAACAGGCGTATTTCGATGCTCCGGAAGACGACCAACTGGTGGCCAAGTCAGGAGTCCTTATCAGGCGGAAGAGGGGAATGTCAGGTTCAACCAGATCCGGCGAAGCCAAGATCGAAAACAGGCGTATTTCGATGCTCCGGAAGACGACCAACTGGTGGCCAAGTCAGCAGTCCTTATCAGGCAGGCGGGGGGAAAGTCAGGCTCAACCAAGAATCCGGCGAAGCCAAGATCGAAAACTGGCGTATTTCGATGCTGCGGAAGACGACCAATTGGTGGCCAAGTCAGCAGTCCTTATCAGACAGGCGGGGGGAAAGTCAGGTTCAACCAAGAATCCGGAGAAGCAAAGATCGAAAACAGGCGTATTTCGATGCTCCGGAAGACGACCAACTGGTGGCCAAGTCAGCAGTTCTTATCAGGCGGGCGGGGGGAACAGTCAGGTTCAACCAAGAATCCGGCGAAGCCAAGATCGAAAACAGGCGTATTTCGATGCTCCGGAAGACGGCCAACTGGTGGCCAAGTCAGCAGTCCTTATCAGGCGGGGGGAACATCAGGTTCAACCAAGAATCCGGCGAAGCCAAGATCAAAAACAGGCGTATTTCGATGCTCCGGAAGACGACCAACTGGTGGCCAAGTCAGCAGTCCTTATCAGGCGGGCAGGGGGAAAGTCAGGTTCAACCAGATCCGGCGAAGCCAAGATCGAAAACAGGCGTATTTCGATGCTCCGGAAGACGACCAACTGGTGGCCAAGTCAGCAGTCCTTATCAGGTGGGCGGGGGGAACATCAGGTTCAACCAGATTCGGCGAAGCCATGATCGAAAACAGGAGTATTTCGATGCTCCGGAAGACGACCAACTGGTGCCCAAGTCAGCAGTTCTTACCAGACGGGCGGGGGGGGACATAGGATTCAACCAAGAATCCGGCGAAGTCGAGATCGAAAACAGGCGTATTTCAATGCTCCGGAAGACGACCAACTGGTGGCCAAGTCAGCAGTCCTTATCAGGCAGGCGGGGGGAAAGTCAGGTTCAACCAAGAATCCGGCGAAGCCAAGATCGAAAACAGGCGTATTTCGATGCTCCGGAAGACGGCCAACTGGTGGCCAAGTCAGCAATCCTTATCAGGTGGGGGAACATCAGGTTCAACCAAGAATCCGGCGAAACCAAGATTGAAAACAGGCGTATTTCGATGCTCCGGAAGACGACCAACTTGTGGCAAAGTCAGCAGTCCTTATCAGGCAGGCGGGGGGAAAGTCAGGTTCAACCAAGAATCCGGCGAAGCCAAGATCGAAAACAGGCGTATTTCGATGCTCCGGAAGACGGCCAACTGGTGGCCAAGTCAGCAGTCCTTATCAGGTGGGGGAACATCAGGTTCAACCAAGAATCCGGCGCAGCCAACATCGAAAACAGGCGTATTTCGATGCTCCGGAAACGACCAACTTTTGGCCAAGTCAGCAGTCCTTATCAGGCGGGCGGGGAGAACGTCAGGTTCAACCAGATCCGGCGAAGCCAAGATCGAAAAGAGGCGTATGTCGATGCTCCGGTAGACGACTAAACTGGTGGCCAAGTCAGCAGTCGTTATCAGGCGGGCAGACGGTACATCAGGTTCCACCAAGAATCCGGCGAAGGCAAGATAGAAAACAGGCGTATTTCGATGCTCCGGAAGACGACCAACTGGTGGCTAGGTCAGCAGTGCTTATCAGGCGGGCAGAGGGAACATAGGATTCAACAAAAAATCCGGCGAAGCCAAGATCGAAAAGAGGCGTATTTCGATGCTCCGGAAGACGACTAAACTGGTGGCCATGTCAGCAGTCCTTATCAGGCGGGCGGGGGGAAAGTCAGGTTCCACCAAGAATCCGGCGAAGGCAAGATCGAAAACAGGCGTATTTCGATGCTCCTGAAGACGACCAACTTGTGGCCAAGTCAGCAGTCCTTATCAGGCGGGCGGGGGGAATGTCAGGTTCAACCAGATCCGGCGAAGCCAACATCGAAAACAGGCGTATTTCGATGCTCCGGAAGACGACCAACTGGTGGCCAAGTCAGCAGTCCTTATCAGGCGGGCGGGGAGAACGTCAGGTTCAACCAGATCCGGCGAAGCCAAGATCGAAAAGAGGCGTATGTCGATGCTCCGGAAGACGACTAAACTGGTGGCCAAGTCAGCAGTCCTTATCAGGCGGGCGGGGGGGACCATCAGGTTCCACCAAGAATCCGGCGAAGGCAAGATAGAAAACAGGCGTATTTCGATGCTCCGGAAGACGACCAACTGGTGGACAAGTCAGCAGTCCTTATCAGGTGGGCAGAGGGAACATCAGGTTCAACCAGATCCGACGAAGCCAAGATAGAAAACAGGCTTATTTCAATGCTCCGGAAGACGACCAACTGGTGGCCAAGTCAGCAGTCCTTATCAGGCGGGCGGGGCGGGACATAGGATTCAACCAAGAATCCGGGGAAGCCAAGATCGAAAACAGGCGTATTTCGATGCTCCGGAAGACGACCAACTGGTGGCCAAGTCAGCAGTCCTTATCAGGCGGGCAGAGGGAACATCAGGTTCAACCATATCCGGCGATGCCAAGATCGAAAACAGGCGTATTTCGATGCTCCGGAAGACGACAAACTGGTGGCTAGGTCAGCAGTGCTTATCAGTCGGGCGGGGGGGACATTGGATTCAACAAAGAATCCTGCGAAGCCAAGATCGAAAACAGGCGTAATTCGATGCTCCGGAAGACGACCAACTGGTGACTAATTCAGCAGTCCTTATCAGGCGGGCGGGGGGAACATCAGGTTCAAGCTAGAATCCAGCGAAGCCAAGATCGAAAACAGGCGTATTTCAATGCTCCGGAAGACGACCAACTGGTGGCCAAATCAGCAGTCCTAATCAGGCGGGCGGGGGTATCGTCAGGTTCAACCAGATCTGGCGAAGCCAAGATCGAAAACAGGCGTATTTTGGTGCTCCGGAAGACGACCAACTGGTGGCCAAGTCAGGAGTCCTTATCAGGCGGGCGGGGGTAATGTCAGGTTCAACCAGATCCGGCGAAGCCAAGATCGAAAACAGGCGTATTTCGATGCTCCGGAAGACGACCAACTGGTGGCCAAGTCAGCTGTCCTTATCAGGCAGGCGGGGGGAAAGTCAGGTTCAACCAAGAATCCTGCGAAGCCAAGATCGAAAACAGGCGTATTTCGATGCTGCGGAAGAGGACCAATTGGTGGCCAAGTCAGCAGTCCTTATCAGGCGGGCGGGGGGATCATCAGGTTCAACCTAGAATCCAGGGAAGCCAAGATCGAAAACAGGCGTATTTCAATGCTCCGGAAGACGACCAACTGGTGGCCAAGTAAGGAGTCTTTATCAGGCGGGCGGGGGGAATGTCAGGTTCAACCAGATCCGGCGAAGCCAAGATCGAAAACAGGCGTATTTCGATGCTCCGGAAGACGACCAACTGGTGGCCAGAGTCAGCAGTCCTTATAAGGCGGGCGGGGGGGACATAGGATTCAACCAAGAAACCTGCGAAGCCAAGATCGAAAACAGGCGTATTTCGATGCTCCGGAAGACGACCAATTGGTGGCCAAGTCAGTAGTCCTTATGAGGTGGGCAGGGGGAACATCAGGTTCAACAAGATCCGGCGAAGCCAAGATCGAAAACAGGCGTATTTCGATGCTCCAGAAGACGACCAACTGGTGGCCAAGTCAGCAGTCCTTATCAGGCAGGCGGGGGGAAAGTCAGGTTCAACCAAGAATCCGGCGAAGCCAAGATCGAAAACAGGCGTATTTCGATGCTCCGGAAGACGGCCAACTGGTGGCCAAGTCAGCAGTCCTTATCAGGTGGGGGAACATCAGGTTCAACCGAGAATCCGGCGAAGCCAAGATCGAAAACAGGCGTATTTCGATGCTCCGGAAGACGACCAACTGGTGGCCAAGTCAGCAGTCCTTCTCAGGCGGGCAGGGGGAAAGTCAGGTTCAACCAGATCCGGCGAAGCCAAGATCGAAAACAGGCGTATTTCGATGCTCCGGAAGACGACCAATTGGTGGCCAAGTCAGCAGTCCTTATCAGGCGGGCGGGGAGAACGTCAGGTTCAACCAGATCCGGCGAAGCCAAGATCGAAAAGAGGCGTATGTCGATGCTACGGAAGACGACCAACTGGTGGCCAAGTCAGCAGTCCTTATCAGGCGGGCAGAGGGAACATCAGGTTCAACCAAGAATCCGGCGAAGCCAAGATCGAAAACAGGCGTATTTCGATGCTCCGGAAGACGACCAATTGGTGGCCAAGTAAGCAGTCCTTATCAGGTGGGCGGGGGGAACATCAGGTTCAACCAGATCCGGCGAAGCCAAGATCGAAAACAGGCGTATTTCGATGCTCCGGAAGACGACCAACTGGTGGCCAAGTCAGTAGTCCTTATAAAGCGGGCGGGGGGACATAGGATTCAACCAAGAATCCTGCGAAGCCAAGATCGAAAACAGGCGTATTTCGATGCTCCGGAAGACGACCAATTGGTGGCCAAGTCAGCAGTCCTTATGAGGTGGGCGGGGGGAACATCAGGTTCAACCTGATCCGGCGAAGCCAAGATCGAAAACAGGCGTATTTCGATGCTCCGGAAGACGACCAACTGGTGGCCAAGTCAGCAGTCCTTATCAGGCAGGCGGGGGGAAAGTCAGGTTCAACCAAGAATCCGGCGAAGCCAAGATCGAAAACAGGCGTATTTCGATGCTCCGGAAGACGGCCAACTGGTGGCCAAGTCAGCAGTCCTTATCAGGTGGGGGAACATCAGGTTCAACCAAGAATCCGGCGCAGCCAAGATCGAAAACATGCGTATTTCGATGCTCCGGAAGACGACAAACTGGTGGCCAAGTCAGCAGTCCTTATCAGGCGGGCAGGGGGAAAGTCAGGTTCAACCAGATCCGGCGAAGCCAAGATCGAAAACAGGCGTATTTCGATGCTCCGGAAGACGACCAATTGGTGGCCAAGTCAGCAGTCCTTATCAGGTGGGCGGGGGGAACATCAGGTTGAACAAGATTCGGCGAAGCCATGATCGAAAACAGGCGTATTTCGATGCTCCGGAAGACGACCAACTGGTGCCCAAGTCAGCAGTTCTTACCAGACGGGCGGGGGGGGACATAGGATTCAACCAAGAATCCTGCGAAGTCGAGATCGAAAACAGGCGTATTTCAATGCTCCGGAAGACGACCAACTGGTGGCCAAGTCAGCAGTCCTTATCAGGCGGGCAGGGGGAAAGTCATGTTCAACCAGATCCGGCGAAACCAAGATCGAAAACAGGCGTATTTCGATGCTCCGGAAGACGACCAACTTGTGGCAAAGTCAGCAGTCCTTATCAGGCGGGCGGGGGGAATATCAGGTTCAACCAGATCCGGCGAAGCCAACATCGAAAACAGGCGTATTTCGATGCTCCGGAAGACGACCAACTTTTGGCCAAGTCAGCAGTCCTTATCAGGCGGGTGGGGAGAACGTCAGGTTCAACCAGATCCTTCGAAGCCAAGATCGAAAAGAGGCGTATGTCGATGCTCCGGAAGACGACTAAACTGGTGGCCAAGTCAGCAGTCGTTATCAGGCGGGCGGGGGGGAACATCAGGTTCCACCAAGAATCCGGCGAAGGCAAGATAGAAAACAGGCGCATTTCGATGCTCCGGAAGACGACCAACTGGTGGACAAGTCAGCAGTCCTTATCAGGTGGGCGGGGGAACGTCAGGTTCAACCAAAAATCCGGCGATGCCAAGATCGAAAACAGGTGTATTCCGATGCTCCGGAAGACGACCAACTGCAGGGCCGAGTCAGCAGTCCTTATCAGGCGGGCGGGGGGAACGTCTGGTTCAACCAGATCCGGCGAAGCCAAGATCGAAAACAGGCGTATTTCGATGCTCCGGAAGACGAACAAGTGGTGGCCAAGTCAGCAGTCCTTATCAGGCGGGCGGGGGGAACGTCATGTTCAACCAGATCCGGTGAAGCCAAGATCGAAAACTGGCGTTTTTTGATGCTCCTAAAGACGACCAACTGGTGGCCAAGTCAGGAGTCCTTATCAGGCGTGAGGGGGGAATGTCAGGTTAAACCAGATCTGGCGAAGCCAAGATCGAAAACAGGCGTATTTCGATGCTCCGGAAGACGACCAACTGGTGGCCAAGTCAGGAGTCCTTATCAGGCGGAAGAGGGGAATGTCAGGTTCAACCAGATCCGGCGAAGCCAAGATCGAAAACAGGCGTATTTCGATGCTCCGGAAGACGACCAACTGGTGGCCAAATCAGCAGTCCTTATCAGGCAGGCGAGGGGAAAGTCAGGTTCAACCAAGTATCCGGCGAAGCCAAGATCGAAAACAAGCGTATTTCGATGCTCCGGAAGACGACCAACTGGTGGCCAAGTCAGCAGTCCTTATCAGGCGGGCGGGGGTATCTTCTGGTTGAACCAAGAATCCGGCAACGCCAAAATTGAAAACAAGCGTATTTCGATGCTCCGGAAGACGACCAACTGGTGGCCAAGTCAGCAGTCCTTATCAGGCGGGCGGGGGAACGTCAGGTTCAACCAAAAATCCGGCGATGCCAAGATCGACAACAGGTGTATTCCGATGCTCCGGAAGACGACCAACTGGTGGCCGAGTCAGCAGTCCTTATCAGGCGGGCGGGGGGAACGTCAGGTTCAACCAGATCCGGCGAAGCCAAGATCGAAAACAGGCGTATTTCGATGCTCCGGAAGACGAACAACTGGTGGCCAAGTCAGCAGTCCTTATCAGGCGGGCGGGGGGAACGTCATGTTCAACCAGATCCGGCGCAGCCAAGATCGAAAACAGGCGTTTTTTGATGCTCCGAAAGACGACCAACTGGTGGCCAAGTCAGGAGTCCTTATCAGGCGTGAGGGGGGAATGTCAGGTTAAACCAGATCTGGCGAAGCCAAGATCGAAAACAGGCGTATTTCGATGCTCCGGAAGACGACCAACTGGTGGCCAAGTCAGGAGTCCTTATCAGGCGGAAGAGGGGAATGTCAGGTTCAACCAGATCCGGCGAAGCCAAGATCGAAAACAGGCGTATTTCGATGCTCCGGAAGACGACCAACTGGTGGCCAAGTCAGCAGTCCTTATCAGGCAGGCGGGGGGAAAGTCAGGTTCAACCAAGAAACCGGCGAAGCCAAGATCGAAAACAGGCGTATTTCGATGCTGCGGAAGACGACCAATTGGTGGCCAAGTCAGCAGTCCTTATCAGACAGGCGGGGGGAAAGTCAGGTTCAACCAAGAATCCGGAGAAGCAAAGATCGAAAACAGGCGTATTTCGATGCTCCGGAAGACGACCAACTGGTGGCCAAGTCAGCAGTTCTTATCAGGCGGGCGGGGGGAACATCAGGTTCAACCAAGAATCCGGCGAAGCCAAGATTGAGAACAGGCGTATTTCGATGCTCTAGAAGACGACCAACTGGTGACTAATTCAGCAGTCGTTATCAGGCGGGAAGGGGGAATGTCAAGTTCATCCAGATCCGTCGAAGCCAAGATCGAAAACAGGCGTATTCCGATGCTCCGGAAGACGACCAACTGGTGGCCAAGTCAGCAGTCCTTATCAGGCAGGCGGGGGGAAAGTCAGGTTCAACCAAGAAACCGGCGGAAGACGACCAATTGGTGGCCAAGTCAGCAGTCCTTATCAGACAGGCGGGGGGAAAGTCAGGTTCAACCAAGAATCCGGAGAAGCAAAGATCGAAAACAGGCGTATTTCGATGCTCCGGAAGACGACCAACTGGTGGCCAAGTCAGCAGTTCTTATCAGGCGGGCGGGGGGAACATCAGGTTCAACCAAGAATCCGGCGAAGCCAAGATTGAGAACAGGCGTATATCGATGCTCTAGAAGACGACCAACTGGTGACTAATTCAGCAGTCCTTATCAGGCGGGAAGGGGGAATGTCAAGTTCATCCAGATCCGTCGAAGCCAAGATCGACAACAGGCGTATTTCGATGCTCCGGAAGACAACCAACTGGTGGCCAAGTCAGCAGTCCTTATCAGGCAGGCGAGGGGAAAGTCAGGTTCAACCAAGTATCCTGCGAAGCCAAGATCGAAAACTGGCGTATTTCGATGCTCTGGAAGACGACCAACTGGTGGCCAAGTCAGCAGTCCTTATCAGGCAGGCGGGCGGAAAGTGAGGTTCAACCAAGAATCCGGCGAAGCCAAGATGTAAAACAGGCGTATTTCGATGCTCCGGCAGACGACCAGCTGGTGTCCAAGTCAGCAGTCCTTATCAGGCAGGCGGGGGAAAGTCAGGTTCAACCAAGAATCAGGCGATGATAAGATCGAAAACAGGCGTATTTCGATGCTCCTGAAGACGACCAACTGGTGGCCAAGTCAGCAGTCCTTATCAGGCGGGCGGGGGAACATCGGGTTCAACCAAGAATCCGGCGAAACCAAGATTGAAAACAGTCGTATTTCGATGCTCCGGAAGACGACTAACTGGTGGCCAAATCAGCAGTCCTTATCAGGCAGGCGAGGGGAAAGTCAGGTTCAACCAAGTATCCGGCGAAGCCAAGATCGAAAACAAGCGTATTTCGATGCTCCGGAAGACGACCAACTGGTGGCCAAATCAGCAGTCCTTATCAGGCGGGCGGGGGTATCTTCTGGTGTAGCCAAGAATCCGGCAACGCCAAAATTGAAAACAAGCGTATTTCGATGCTCCGGAAGACGACCAACTGGTGGCAAAGTCAGCACTCCTTATCAGGCGGGCGGGGGAGAAAATGAAGTTCAACGAAGAATCCGGCGAAGCCAAGATCGAAAACAGGCGCATTTCGATGCTCCGGAAGACGACCAACTGGTGGCCAAGTCAGCAGTCCTTATCAGGCGGGCGGGGGAACGTCAGGTTCAACCAAAAATCCGGCGATGCCAAGATCGAAAACAGGTGTATTCCGATGCTCCGGAAGACGACCAACTGCAGGGCCGAGTCAGCAGTCCTTATCAGGCGGGCGGGGGGAACGTCTGGTTCAACCAGATCCGGCGAAGCCAAGATCGAAAACAGGCGTATTTCGATGCTCCGGAAGACGAACAAGTGTTGGCCAAGTCAGCAGTCCTTATCAGGCGGGCGGGGGGAACGTCATGTTCAACCAGATCCGGCGAAGCCAAGATCGAAAACTGGCGTTTTTTGATGCTCCGAAAGACGACCAACCGGTGGCCAAGTCAGGAGTCCTTATCAGGCGTGAGGGGGGAATGTCAGGTTAAACCAGATCTGGCGAAGCCAAGATCGAAAACAGGCGTATTTCGATGCTCCGGAAGACGACCAACTGGTGGCCAAGTCAGGAGTCCTTATCAGGCGGAAGAGGGGAATGTCAGGTTCAACCAGATCCGGCGAAGCCAAGATCGAAAACAGGCGTATTTCGATGCTCCGGAAGACGACCAACTGGTGGCCAAGTCAGCAGTCCTTATCAGGCAGGCGGGGGGAAAGTCAGGCTCAACCAAGAATCCGGCGAAGCCAAGATCGAAAACTGGCGTATTTCGATGCTGCGGAAGACGACCAATTGGTGGCCAAGTCAGCAGTCCTTATCAGACAGGCGGGGGGAAAGTCAGGTTCAACCAAGAATCCGGAGAAGCAAAGATCGAAAACAGGCGTATTTCGATGCTCCGGAAGACGACCAACTGGTGGCCAAGTCAGCAGTTCTTATCAGGCGGGCGGGGGGAACATCAGGTTCAACCAAGAATCCGGCGAAGCCAAGATTGAGAACAGGCGTATTTCGATGCTCAGGAAGACGACCAACTGGTGACTAATTCAGCAGTCCTTATCAGGCGGGAAGGGGGAATGTCAGGTTCAACCAGATCCGTCGAAGCCAAGATCGAAAACAGGCGTATTCCGATGCTCCGGAAGACGACCAACTGGTGGCCGAGTCAGCAGTCCTTATCAGGCGGGCGGGGAAACGTCACGTTCAACCGGATCCGGCGAAGCCAAGATCAAAAACAGGCGTATTTCGATGCTCCGGAAGACGACCAACTGGTGGCCAAGTCGGCAGTCCTTATCAGGCGGGCGGGGGGAATGTCAGGTTCAACCAGATCCGGCGAAGCCAAGATCGAAAACAGGCGTATTTCGATGCTCCGGAAGACGACCAACTGGTGGCCAAGTCAGCAGTCCTTATCAGGCGGGAGGGGGGAATGGCAGGTTCAACCTCATCCGGCGAAGCCAAGATCGAAAACAGGCGTATTTCGATGCTCCGGAAGACGACCAACTGGTGGCCAAGTCAGCAGTCCTTATCAGGCGGGCGGGGGGAAAGTCAGGTTCAACCAAGAATCCGGCGAAGCCAAGATCGAAAACAGGCGTATTTCGATGCTCCGGAAGACGACCAACTGGTGGCCAAGTCAGCAGTCCTTATCAGGCGGGCGGGGGAACGTCAGGTTCAACCAGATCCGGCGAAGCCAAGGTCGAAAACAGGCGTATTTCGATGCTCCGGAAGACGACCAACTGGTGGCCAAGTCAACAGTCCTTGTCAGGCGGACGGGGGGGGGAACATTAGGTTCAACCAAGAATCCGGCGAAGCCAAGATCGAAAACGGGAGTATTTCGATGCTCCGGAAGACGACCAACTGGTGGCCAAGTCAGCAGTCCTTATCAGGCAGGCGGGGGGAAAGTGAGGTTCAACCAAGAATCCGGCGAAGCCAAGATGTAAAACAGGCGTATTTCGATGCTCCGGAAGACGACCAGCTGGTGTCCAAGTCAGCAGTCCTTATCAGGCAGGCGGGGGAAAGTCAGGTTCAACCAAGAATCAGGCGATGCTCAGATCGAAAACGCGTATTTCGATGCTCCGGAAGACGACCAACTGGTGGCCAAGTCAGCAGTCCTTATCAGGCGGGCGGGGGAACATCGGGTTCAACCAAGAATCCGGCGAAGCCAAGATTGAAAACAGGCGTATTTCGATGCTCCGGAAGACGACTAACTGGTGGCCAAATCAGCAGTCCTTATCAGGCAGGCGAGGGGAAAGTCAGGTTCAACCAAGTATCCGGCGAAGCCAAGATCGAAAACAAGCGTATTTCGATGCTCCGGAAGACGACCAACTGGTGGCCAAGTCAGCACTCCTTATCAGGCGGGCGGGGGTATCTTCTGGTGGAACCAAGAATCCGGCAACGCCAAAATTGAAATCAAGCGTATTTCGATGCTCCGGAAGACGACACACTCGTGGCAAAGTCAGCAGTCCTTATCAGGCGGGCGGGGGAGAAAATGAAGTTCAACGAAGAATCCGGCGAAGCCAAGATCGAAAACAGACGCATTTCGATGCTCCGGAAGACGACCAACTGGTGGCCAAGTCAGCAGTCCTTATCAGGCGGGCGGGGGAACGTCAGGTTCAACCAAAAATCCGGCGATGCCAAGATCGAAAACAGGTGTATTCCGATGCTCCGGAAGACGACCAACTGGTGGCCGAGTCAGCAGTCCTTATCAGGCGGGCGGGGGGAACGTCAGGTTCAACCAGATCCGGCGAAGCCAAGATCGAAAACAGGCGTATTTCGATGCTCCGGAAGACGAACAACTGGTGGCCAAGTCAGCAGTCCTTATCAGGCGGGCGGGGGGAACGTCATGTTCAACCAGATCCGGCGAAGCCAAGATCGAAAACAGGCGTTTTTTGATGCTCCGAAAGACGACCAACTGGTGGCCAAGTCAGGAGTCCTTATCAGGCGGGAGGGGGGAATGTCAGGTTAACCAGATCCGGCGAAGCCAAGATCGAAAACAGGCGTATTTCGATGCTCCGGAAGACGACCAACTGGTGGCGAAGTCAGGAGTCCTTATCAGGCGGAAGAGGGGAATGTCAGGTTCAACCAGATCCGGCGAAGCCAAGATCGAAAACAGGCGTATTTCGATGCTCCGGAAGACGACCAACTGGTGGCCAAGTCAGGAGTCCTTATCAGGCGGAAGAGGGGAATGTCAGGTTCAACCAGATCTGGCGAAGCCAAGATCGAAAACAGGCGTATTTCGATGCTCCTGAAGTCGACCAACTGGTGGCAAAGTCAGGAGTCCTTATCAGGCGGGGGGGGAATGTCAGGTTCAACCAGATCCGGCGAAGCCAAGATCGAAAACAGGCGTATTTCGATGCTCCGGAAGACGACCAATTGGTGGCCAAGTCAGCAGTCCTTATCAGCGGTGGGGGAACATCAGGTTCAACCAAGAATCCGGCGAAGCCAAGATCGAAAACAGGCGTATTTCGATGCTCCGGAAGACGACCAACTGGTGGCCATGTCAGCAGTCCTTATCAGGCGGGCAGGGGGAAAGTCAAGTTCAACCAAATCCGGCGAAGCCAAGATCGAAAACAGGCGTATTTCGATGCTCCGGAAGACGACCAACTTGTGGCCAAGTCAGCAGTCCTTATCAGGCGGGCGGGGGGAATGTCAGGTTCAACCAGATCCGGCGAAGCCAACATCGAAAACAGGCGTATTTCGATGCTCCGGAAGACGACCAACTGTTGGCCAAGTCAGCAGTCCTTATCAGGCGGGCGGGGAGAACGTCAGGTTCAACCAGATCCGGCGAAGCCAAGATCGAAAAGAGGCGTATGTCGATGCTCCGGAAGACGACTAAACTGGTGGCCAAGTCAGCAGTCCTTATCAGGCGGGCGGGGGCTAACATCAGGTTCCACCAAGAATCCGGCGAAGGCAAGATAGAAAACAGGCGTATTTCGATGCTCCGGAAGGCGACCAGCTGGTGTCCAAGTCAGCAGTCCTTATCAGGCAGGCGAGGGGAAAGTCAGGTTCAACCAAATATCCGGCGAAGCCAAGATCGAAAACAAGCGTATTTCGATGCTCCGGAAGACGACCAACTGGTGGCCAAGTCAGCAGTCCTTATCAGGCGGGCGGGGGTATCTTCTGGTTGAACCAAGAATCCGGGAACGCCAAAATTGAAAACAAGCGTATTTCGATGCTCCGGAAGACGACCAACTCGTGGCAAAGTCAGCAGTCCTTATCAGGCGGGCGGGGGAGAAAATGAAGTTCAACAAAGAATCCGGCGAAGCCAAGATCGAAAACAGACGCATTTCGATGCTCCGGAAGACGACCAACTGGTGGCCAAGTCAGCAGTCCTTATCAGGCGGGCGGGGGAACGTCAGGTTCAACCAAAAATCCGGCGATGCCAAGATCGAAAACAGGTGTATTCCGATGCTCCGGAAGACAACCAACTGGTGGCCGAGTCAGCAGTCCTTATCAGGCGGGCGGGGGGAACGTCAGGTTCAACCAGATCCGGCGAAGCCAAGATCGAAAACAGGCGTATTTCGATGCTCCGGAAGACGAACAACTGGTGGCGAAGTCAGCAGTCCTTATCAGGCGGGCGGGGGGAACGTCATGTTCAACCAGATCCGGCGAAGCCAAGATCGAAAACAGGCGTTTTTTGATGCTCCGAAAGACGACCAACTGGTGGCCAAGTCAGGAGTCCTTATCAGGCGGGAGGGGGGAATGTCAGGTTAAACCAGATCCGGCGAAGCCAAGATCGAAAACAGGCGTATTTCGATGCTCCGGAAGACGACCAACTGGTGGCGAAGTCAGGAGTCCTTATCAGGCGGAAGAGGGGAATGTCAGGTTCAACCAGATCCGGCGAAGCCAAGATCGAAAACAGGCGTATTTCGATGCTCCGGAAGACGACCAACTGGTGGCCAAGTCAGCAGTCCTTATCAGGTGGGGGAACATCAGGTTCAACCAAGAATCCGGCGAAGCCAAGATCGAAAACAGGCGTATTTCGATGCTCCGGAAGACGACCAACTGGTGGCCATGTCAGCAGTCCTTATCAGGCGGGCAGGGGGAAAGTCAGGTTCAACCAAATCCGGCGAAGCCAAGATCGAAAACAGGCGTATTTCGATGCTCCGGAAGACGACCAACTTGTGGCCAAGTCAGCAGTCCTTATCAGGCGGGCGGGGGGAATGTCAGGTTCAACCAGATCCGGCGAAGCCAACATCGAAAACAGGCGTATTTCGATGCTCCGGAAGACGACCAACTGTTGGCCAAGTCAGCAGTTCTTATCAGGCGGGCGGGGAGAACGTCAGGTTCAACCAGATCCGGCGAAGCCAAGATCGAAAAGAGGCGTATGTCGATGCTCCGGAAGACGACTAAACTGGTGGCCAAGTCAGCAGTCCTTATCAGGCGGGCGGGGGCTAACATCAGGTTCCACCAAGAATCCGGCGAAGGCAAGATAGAAAACAGGCGTATTTCGATGCTCCGGAAGACGACACACTGGTGGACAAGTCAGCAGTCCTTATCAGGTGGGCAGAGGGAACATCAGGTTCAACCAGATCCGACGAAGCCAAGATAGAAAACAGGCTTATTTCAATGTTCCGGAAGACGACCAACTGGTGGCCAAGTCAGCAGTCCTTATCAGGCGGGCGAGGGGGGACATAGGATTCAACCAAGAATCCGGCGAAGCCAAGATCGAAAACAGGCGTATTTCGATGCTCCGGAAGACGACCAACTGGTGGACAAGTCAGCAGTCCTTATCAGGTGGGCAGAGGGAACATCAGGTTCAACCAGATCTGACGAAGCCAAGATAGAAAACAGGCTTATTTCAATGTTCCGGAAGACGACCAACTGGTGGCCAAGTCAGCAGTCCTTATCAGGCGGGCGAGGGGGGACATAGGATTCAACCAAGAATCCGGCGAAGCCAAGATCGAAAACAGGCGTATTTCGATGCTCCGGAAGACGACCAACTGGTGGCCAAGTCAGCAGTCCTTATCAGGCGGGCAGAGGAAACATCAGGTTCAACCATATCCGGCGAAGCCAAGATCGAAAACAGGCGTATTTCGATGCTCCGGAAGACGACCAACTGGTGGCTAGGTCAGCAGTGCTTATCAGTCGGGCGGGGGGGACAAAGGATTCAACAAAGAATCCTGCGAAGCCAAGATCAAAACAGGCGTAATTCGGTGCTCCGGATGTCGACCAGCTGTTGGCCAAGTCAGCTTTCCTTATCAGGCGGGCGGGGGGAACATCAGGTTCAACCTAGAATCCAGCGAAGCCAAGATCGAAAATTCAATGCTCCGGAAGACGACCAACTGGTGGCCAAATCAGCAGTCCTAATCAGGCGGGCGGGGGGATCGTCAGGTTCAACCAGATCTGGCGAAGCCAAGATCGAAAACAGGCGTATTTCGGTGCTCCGGAAGACGACCAACTGGTGGCCAAGTCAGGAGTCCTTATCAGGCGGGCGGGGGGAATGTCAGGTTCAACCAGATCCGGCGAAGCCAAGATCGAAAACAGGCGTATTTCGATGCTCCGGAAGACGACCAACTGGTGGCCAAGTCAGCAGTCCTTATCAGGCAGGCGGGTGGAAAGTCAGGTTCAACCAAGAATCTGGCGAAGCCAAGATCGAAAACAGGCGTATTTCGATGCTGCGGAAGACGACCAATTGGTGGCCAAGTCAGCAGTCCTTATCAGGCGGGCGGGGGGAATGTCAGGTTCAACCAGATCCGGCGAAGCCAAGATCGAAAACAGGCGTATTTCGATGCTCCGGAAGACGACCAACTGGTGGCCAAGTCAGCAGTCCTTATCAGGCAGGCGGGGGGAAAGTCAGGTTCAACCAAGAATCCGGCGAAGCCAAGATCGAAAACAGGCGTATTTCGATGCTCCGGAAGACGACCAACTGGTGGCCAAGTCAGCAGTCCTTATCAGGCGGGCGGGGGGAACATCAGGTTCAACCAAGAATCCGGCGAAGCCAAGATTGAGAACAGGCGTATTTCGATGCTCTGGAAGACGACCAACTGGTGACTAATTCAGCAGTCCTTATCAGGCGGGCGTGGGGAACGTCAGGTTTAACCAGATCCGTCGAAGCCAAGATCGAAAACAGGCGTATTCCGATGCTCCGGATGACGACCAACTGGTGGCCGAGTCAGCAGTCCTTATCAGGCGGGCGGGGGGAACGTCACGTTCAACCGGATCCGGCGAAGCCAAGATCGAAAACAGGCGTATTTCAAAGCTCCGGAAGACGTCCAACTGGTGGCCAAGTCGGCAGTCCCTATCAGGCGGGCGGGGGAATGTCAGGTTCAACCAGATCCGGCGAAGCCAACATCGAAAACAGGCGTATTTCGATGCTCCGGAAGACGACCAACTGTTGGCCAAGTCAGCTTTCCTTATCAGGCGGGCGGGGAGAACGTCAGGTTCAACCAGATCCGGCGAAGCCAAGATCGAAAAGAGGCGTATCTCGATGCTCCGGAAGACGACTAAACTGGTGGCCAAGTCAGCAGTCCTTATCAGGCGGGCGGGGGGAACATCAGGTTCCACCAAGAATCCGGCGAAGGCAAGATCGAAAACAGGCGTATTTCGATGCTCCGGAAGACGACCAATTGGTGGCCAAGTCAGCAGTCCTTATCAGGTGGGCAGAGGGAACATCAGGTTCAACCAGATCCGACGAAGCCAAGATAGAAAACAGGCTTATTTCAATGCTCCGGAAGACGACCAACTGGTGGCCAAGTCAGCAGTCCTTATCAGGCGGGCTGGGCGGGACATAGGATTCAACCAAGAATCCGGCGAAGCCAAGATCGAAAACAGGCGTATTTCGATGCTCCGGAAGACGACCAACTGGTGGCCATGTCAGCAGTCCTTATCAGGCGGGCAGAGGGAACATAAGGTTCAACCATATCCGGCGAAGCCAAGATCGAAAACAGGCGTATTTCGATGCTCCGGAAGACGACCAAATGGTGGCTAGGTCAGCAGTGCTTATCAGTCGGGCGGGGGGGACAAAGGATTCAACAAAGAATCCTGCGAAGCCAAGATCAAAACAGGCGTAATTCGGTGCTCCGGATGTCGACCAGCTGTTGGCCAAGTCAGCTTTCCTTATCAGGCGGGCGGGGGGAACATCAGGTTCAACCTAGAATCCAGCGAAGCCAAGATCGAAAATTCAATGCTCCGGAAGACGACCAACTGGTGGCCAAATCAGCAGTCCTAATCAGGCGGGCGGGGGGATCGTCAGGTTCAACCAGATCTGGCGAAGCCAAGATCGAAAACAGGCGTATTTCGGTGCTCCGGAAGACGACCAACTGGTGGCCAAGTCAGGAGTCCTTATCAGGCGGGCGGGGGGAATGTCAGGTTCAACCAGATCCGGCGAAGCCAAGATCGAAAACAGGCGTATTTCGATGCTCCGGAAGACGACCAACTGGTGGCCAAGTCAGCAGTCCTTATCAGGCAGGCGGGTGGAAAGTCAGGTTCAACCAAGAATCTGGCGAAGCCAAGATCGAAAACAGGCGTATTTCGATGCTGCGGAAGACGACCAATTGGTGGCCAAGTCAGCAGTCCTTATCAGGCGGGCGGGGGGAATGTCAGGTTCAACCAGATCCGGCGAAGCCAAGATCGAAAACAGGCGTATTTCGATGCTCCGGAAGACGACCAACTGGTGGCCAAGTCAGCAGTCCTTATCAGGCAGGCGGGGGGAAAGTCAGGTTCAACCAAGAATCCGGCGAAGCCAAGATCGAAAACAGGCGTATTTCGATGCTCCGGAAGACGACCAACTGGTGGCCAAGTCAGCAGTCCTTATCAGGCGGGCGGGGGGAACATCAGGTTCAACCAAGAATCCGGCGAAGCCAAGATTGAGAACAGGCGTATTTCGATGCTCTGGAAGACGACCAACTGGTGACTAATTCAGCAGTCCTTATCAGGCGGGCGTGGGGAACGTCAGGTTTAACCAGATCCGTCGAAGCCAAGATCGAAAACAGGCGTATTCCGATGCTCCGGATGACGACCAACTGGTGGCCGAGTCAGCAGTCCTTATCAGGCGGGCGGGGGGAACGTCACGTTCAACCGGATCCGGCGAAGCCAAGATCGAAAACAGGCGTATTTCAAAGCTCCGGAAGACGTCCAACTGGTGGCCAAGTCGGCAGTCCCTATCAGGCGGGCGGGGGAATGTCAGGTTCAACCAGATCCGGCGAAGCCAACATCGAAAACAGGCGTATTTCGATGCTCCGGAAGACGACCAACTGTTGGCCAAGTCAGCTTTCCTTATCAGGCGGGCGGGGAGAACGTCAGGTTCAACCAGATCCGGCGAAGCCAAGATCGAAAAGAGGCGTATCTCGATGCTCCGGAAGACGACTAAACTGGTGGCCAAGTCAGCAGTCCTTATCAGGCGGGCGGGGGGAACATCAGGTTCCACCAAGAATCCGGCGAAGGCAAGATCGAAAACAGGCGTATTTCGATGCTCCGGAAGACGACCAATTGGTGGCCAAGTCAGCAGTCCTTATCAGGTGGGCAGAGGGAATATCAGGTTCAACCAGATCCGACGAAGCCAAGATAGAAAACAGGCTTATTTCAATGCTCCGGAAGACGACCAACTGGTGGCCAAGTCAGCAGTCCTTATCAGGCGGGCTGGGCGGGACATAGGATTCAACCAAGAATCCGGCGAAGCCAAGATCGAAAACAGGCGTATTTCGATGCTCCGGAAGACGACCAACTGGTGGCCATGTCAGCAGTCCTTATCAGGCGGGCAGAGGGAACATAAGGTTCAACCATATCCGGCGAAGCCAAGATCGAAAACAGGCGTATTTCGATGCTCCGGAAGACGACCAAATGGTGGCTAGGTCAGCAGTGCTTATCAGTCGGGCGGGGGGGACATAGGATTCAACAAAGAATCCTGCGAAGCCAAGATCGAAAACAGGCGTAATTCGATGCTCCGGAAGACGACCAATTTGTGGCCAAGTCAGGAGTCCTTATCAGGCGGGCGGGGGGAATGTCAGGTTCAACCAGATCCGGCGAAGCCAAGATCGAAAACAGGCGTATTTCGATGCTCCGGAAGACGACCAACTGGTGGCCAAGTCAGCAGTCCTTATCAGGCAGGCGGTGGGAAAGTCAGGTTCAACCAAGAATCCGGCGAAGCCAAGATCGAAAACAGGCGTATTTCGATGCTGCGGAAGACGACCAATTGGTGGCCAAGTCAGCAGTCCTTATCAGGCGGGCGGGGGGAACATCAGGTTCAACCTAGAATCCAGCGAAGCCAAAATCGAAAACAGGCGTATTTCGATGCTCCGGAAGACGACCAACTGGTGGCCAAGTCAGGAGTCCTTATCAGGCGGAAGAGGGGTATGTCAGGTTCAACCAGATCCGGCGAAGCCAAGATCGAAAACAGGCGTATTTCGATGCTCCGGAAGACGACCAACTGGTGGCCAAGTCAGGAGTCCTTATCAGGCGGAAGAGGGGAATGTCAGGTTCAACCAGATCCGGCGAAGCCAAGATCGAAAACAGGCGTATTTCGATGCTCCGGAAGACGACCAATTGGTGGCCAAGTCAGCAGTCCTTATCAGGTGGGGGAACATCAGGTTCAACCAAGAATCCGGCGAAGCCAAGATCGAAAACAGGCGTATTTCGATGCTCCGGAAGACGACCAACTGGTGGCAAAGTCAGGAGTCCTTATCAGGCGGGAGGGGGGAATGTCAGGTTCAACCAGATCCGGCGAAGCCAAGATCGAAAACAGGCGTATTTCGATGCTGCGGAAGACGACCAACTGGTGGCCATGTCAGCAGTCCTTATCAGGCGGGCAGGGGGAAAGTCAGGTTCAACCAAATCCGGCGAATCCAAGATCGAAAACAGGCGTATTTCGATGCTCCGGAAGACGACCAACTTGTGGCCAAGTCAGCAGTCCTTATCAGGCGGGCGGGGGGAATGTCAGGTTCAACCAGATCCGGCGAAGCCAACATCGAAAACAGGCGTATTTCGATGCTCCGGAAGACGACCAACTGTTGGCCAAGTCAGCAGTCCTTATCAGGCGGGCGGGGAGAACGTCAGGTTCAACCAGATCCGGCGAAGCCAAGATCGAAAAGAGACGTATGTCGATGCTCCGGAAGACGACTAAACTGGTGGCCAAGTCAGCAGTCCTTATCAGGCGGGCGGGGGGGAACATCAGGTTCCACCAAGAATCCGGCGAAGGCAAGATAGAAAACAGGCGTATTTCGATGCTCCGGAAGACGACCAACTGGTGGACAAGTCAGCAGTCCTTATCAGGTGGGCAGAGGGAACATCAGGTTCAACCAGATCCGACGAAGCCAAGATAGAAAACAGGCTTATTTCAATGCTCCGGAAGACGACCAACTGGTGGCCAAGTCAGCAGTCCTTATCAGGCGGGCGGGGCGGGACATAGGATTCAACCAAGAATCCGGCGAAGCCAAGATCGAAAACAGGCGTATTTCGATGCTCCGGAAGACGACCAACTGGTGGCTAGGTCAGCAGTGCTTATCAGTCGGGCGGGGGGGACATAGGATTCAACAAAGAATCCTGCGAAGCCAAGATCGAAAACAGGCGTAATTCGATGCTCCGGAAGACGACCAATTTGTGGCCAAGTCAGCAGTCCTTATCAGGCGGGCGGGGGGAACATCAGGTTCAACCTAGAATCCAGCGAAGCCAAGATCGAAAACAAGCGTATTTCGATGCTCCGGAAGACGACCAACTGGTGGCCAAGTCAGCAGTCCTTATCAGGCGGGCGGGGGTATCATCTGGTTCAACCAAGAATCCGGCGAACGCCAAGATTGAAAACAGAGCGTATTTCGATGCTCCGGAAGACGACCAACTGGTGGCAAAGTCAGCAGTCCTTATCAGGCGGGCGGGGGAGAAAATGAAGTTCAACGAAGAATCCGGCGAAGCCAAGATCGAAAACAGGCGTATTTCGATGCTCCGGAAGACGAACAACTGGTGGCCAAGTCAGCAGTCCTTATCAGGCGGGCGGGGGGAACGTCATGTTCAACCAGATCCGGCGAAGCCAAGATCGAAAACAGGCGTTTTTTGATGCTCCGAAAGACGACCAACTGGTGGCCAAGTCAGGAGTCCTTATCAGGCGGGAGGGGGGAATGTCAGGTTAAACCAGATCCGGCGAAGCCAAGATCGAAAACAGGCGTATTTCGATGCTCCGGAAGACGACCAACTGGTGGCGAAGTCAAGAGTCCTTATCAGGCGGAAGAGGGGAATGTCAGGTTCAACCAGATCCGGCGAAGCCAAGATCGAAAACAGGCGTATTTCGATGCTCCGGAAGACGACCAACTGGTGGCCAAGTCAGGAGTCCTTATCAGGCGGAAGAGGGGAATGTCAGGTTCAACCAGATCTGGCGAAGCCAAGATCGAAAACAGGCGTATTTCGATGCTCCTGAAGTCGACCAACTGGTGGCAAAGTCAGGAGTCCTTATCAGGCGGGGGGGGGGGAATGTCAGGTTCAACCAGATCCGGCGAAGCCAAGATCGAAAACAGGCGTATTTCGATGCTCCGGAAGACGACCAATTGGTGGCCAAGTCAGCAGTCCTTATCAGGTGGGGGAACATCAGGTTCAACCAAGAATCCGGCGAAGCCAAGATCGAAAACAGGCGTATTTCGATGCTCCGGAAGACGACCAACTGGTGGCCATGTCAGCAGTCCTTATCAGGCGGGCAGGGGGAAAGTCAGGTTCAACCAAATCCGGCGAAGCCAAGATCGAAAACAGGCGTATTTCGATGCTCCGGAAGACGACCAACTTGTGGCCAAGTCAGCAGTCCTTATCAGGCGGGCGGGGGGAATGTCAGGTTCAACCAGATCCGGCGAAGCCAACATCGAAAACAGGCGTATTTCGATGCTCCGGAAGACGACCAACTGTTGGCCAAGTCAGCAGTTCTTATCAGGCGGGCGGGGAGAACGTCAGGTTCAACCAGATCCGGCGAAGCCAAGATCGAAAAGAGGCGTATGTCGATGCTCCGGAAGACGACTAAACTGGTGGCCAAGTCAGCAGTCCTTATCAGGCGGGCGGGGGCTAACATCAGGTTCCACCAAGAATCCGGCGAAGGCAAGATAGAAAACAAGCGTATTTCGATGCTCCGGAAGACGACACACTGGTGGACAAGTCAGCAGTCCTTATCAGGTGGGCAGAGGGAACATCAGGTTCAACCAGATCCGACGAAGCCAAGATAGAAAACAGGCTTATTTCAATGTTCCGGAAGACGACCAACTGGTGGCCAAGTCAGCAGTCCTTATCAGGCGGGCGAGGGGGGACATAGGATTCAACCAAGAATCCGGCGAAGCCAAGATCGAAAACAGGCGTATTTCGATGCTCCGGAAGACGACCAACTGGTGGACAAGTCAGCAGTCCTTATCAGGTGGGCAGAGGGAACATCAGGTTCAACCAGATCTGACGAAGCCAAGATAGAAAACAGGCTTATTTCAATGTTCCGGAAGACGACCAACTGGTGGCCAAGTCAGCAGTCCTTATCAGGCGGGCGAGGGGGGACATAGGATTCAACCAAGAATCCGGCGAAGCCAAGATCGAAAACAGGCGTATTTCGATGCTCCGGAAGACGACCAACTGGTGGCCAAGTCAGCAGTCCTTATCAGGCGGGCAGAGGAAACATCAGGTTCAACCATATCCGGCGAAGCCAAGATCGAAAACAGGCGTATTTCGATGCTCCGGAAGACGACCAACTGGTGGCTAGGTCAGCAGTGCTTATCAGTCGGGCGGGGGGGACAAAGGATTCAACAAAGAATCCTGCGAAGCCAAGATCAAAACAGGCGTAATTCGGTGCTCCGGATGACGACCAGCTGTTGGCCAAGTCAGCTTTCCTTATCAGGCGGGCGGGGGGAACATCAGGTTCAACCTAGAATCCAGCGAAGCCAAGATCGAAAATTCAATGCTCCGGAAGACGACAAACTGGTGGCCAAATCACCAGTCCTAATCAGGCGGGCGGGGGGATCGTCAGGTTCAACCAGATCTGGCGAAGCCAAGATCGAAAACAGGCGTATTTCGGTGCTCCGGAAGACGACCAACTGGTGGCCAAGTCAGGAGTCCTTATCAGGCGGGCGGGGGGAATGTCAGGTTCAACCAGATCCGGCGAAGCCAAGATCGAAAACAGGCGTATTTCGATGCTCCGGAAGACGACTAAACTGGTGGCCAAGTCAGCAGTCCTTATCAGGCAGGCGGGTGGAAAGTCAGGTTCAACCAAGAATCCGGCGAAGCCAAGATCGAAAACAGGCGTATTTCGATGCTGCGGAAGACGACCAATTGGTGGCCAAGTCAGCAGTCCTTATCAGGCGGGCGGGGGGAATGTCAGGTTCAACCAGATCCGGCGAAGCCAAGATCGAAAACAGGCGTATTTCGATGCTCCGGAAGACGACCAACTGGTGGCCAAGTCAGCAGTCCTTATCAGGCAGGCGGGTGGAAAGTCAGGTTCAACCAAGAATCCGGCGAAGCCAAGATCGAAAACAGGCGTATTTCGATGCTCCGGAAGACGACCAACTGGTGGCCAAGTCAGCAGTCCTTATCAGGCGGGCGGGGGGAACATCAGGTTCAACCAAGAATCCGGCGAAGCCAAGATTGAGAACAGGCGTATTTCGATGCTCTGGAAGACGACCAACTGGTGACTAATTCAGCAGTCCTTATCAGGCGGGCGTGGGGAACGTCAGGTTTAACCAGATCCGTCGAAGCCAAGATCGAAAACAGGCGTATTCCGATGCTCCGGATGACGACCAACTGGTGGCCGAGTCAGCAGTCCTTATCAGGCGGGCGGGGGGAACGTCACGTTCAACCGGATCCGGCGAAGCCAAGATCGAAAACAGGCGTATTTCAAAGCTCCGGAAGACGTCCAACTGGTGGCCAAGTCGGCAGTCCCTATCAGGCGGGCGGGGGAATGTCAGGTTCAACCAGATCCGGCGAAGCCAACATCGAAAACAGGCGTATTTCGATGCTCCGGAAGACGACCAACTGTTGGCCAAGTCAGCTTTCCTTATCAGGCGGGCGGGGAGAACGTCAGGTTCAACCAGATCCGGCGAAGCCAAGATCGAAAAGAGGCGTATCTCGATGCTCCGGAAGACGACCAACTGGTGGCCAAGTCAGCAGTCCTTATCAGGCGGGCTGGGCGGGACATAGGATTCAACCAAGAATCCAGCGAAGCCAAGATCGAAAACAGGCGTATTTCGATGCTCCGGAAGACGACCAACTGGTGGCCATGTCAGCAGTCCTTATCAGGCGGGCGGGGGGAACATCAGGTTCCACCAAGAATCCGGCGAAGGCAAGATAGAAAACAGGCGTATTTCGATGCTCCGGAAGACGACCAACTGGTGGACAAGTCAGCAGTCCTTATCAGGTGGGCAGAGGGAACATCAGGTTCAACCAGATCCGACGAAGCCAAGATAGAAAACAGGCTTATTTCAATGCTCCGGAAGACGACCAACTGGTGGCCAAGTCAGCAGTCCTTATCAGGCGGGCTGGGCGGGACATAGGATTCAACCAAGAATCCGGCGAAGCCAAGATCGAAAACAGGCGTATTTCGATGCTCCGGAAGACGACCAACTGGTGGCCATGTCAGCAGTCCTTATCAGGCGGGCAGAGGGAACATAAGGTTCAACCATATCCGGCGAAGCCAAGATCGAAAACAGGCGTATTTCGATGCTCCGGAAGACGACCAAATGGTGGCTAGGTCAGCAGTGCTTATCAGTCGGGCGGGGGGGACATAGGATTCAACAAAGAATCCTGCGAAGCCAAGATCGAAAACAGGCGTAATTCGATGCTCCGGAAGACGACCAATTTGTGGCCAAGTCAGGAGTCCTTATCAGGCGGGCGGGGGGAATGTCAGGTTCAACCAGATCCGGCGAAGCCAAGATCGAAAACAGGCGTATTTCGATGCTCCGGAAGACGACCAACTGGTGGCCAAGTCAGCAGTCCTTATCAGGCAGGCGGTGGGAAAGTCAGGTTCAACCAAGAATCCGGCGAAGCCAAGATCGAAAACAGGCGTATTTCGATGCTGCGGAAGACGACCAATTGGTGGCCAAGTCAGCAGTCCTTATCAGGCGGGCGGGGGAACATCAGGTTCAACCTAGAATCCAGCGAAGCCAAAATCGAAAACATGCGTATTTCAATGCTCCGGAAGACGACCAACAGGTGGCCAAATCAGCAGTCCTAATCAGGCGGGCGGGGGGATCGTCAGGTTCAACCAGAACTGGCGAAGACAAGATCGGAAACAGGCGTTTTTTGATGCTCCGAAAGACGACCAACTGGGGGCCAAGTCAGGAGTCCTTATCAGGCGGGAGGGGGGAATGTCAGGTTAAACCAGATCCGGCGAAGCCAAGATCGAAAACAGGCGTATTTCGATGCTCCGGAAGACGACCAACTGGTGGCCAAGTCAGGAGTCCTTATCAGGCGGAAGAGGGGTATGTCAGGTTCAACCAGATCCGGCGAAGCCAAGATCGAAAACAGGCGTATTTCGATGCTCCGGAAGACGACCAACTGGTGGCCAAGTCAGGAGTCCTTATCAGGCGGAAGAGGGGAATGTCAGGTTCAACCAGATCCGGCGAAGCCAAGATCGAAAACAGGCGTATTTCGATGCTCCGGAAGACGACCAATTGGTGGCCAAGTCAGCAGTCCTAATCAGGTGGGGGAACATCAGGTTCAACCAAGAATCCGGCGAAGCCAAGATCGAAAACAGGCGTATTTCGATGCTCCGGAAGACGACCAACTGGTGGCAAAGTCAGGAGTCCTTATCAGGCGGGAGGGGGGAATGTCAGGTTCAACCAGATCCGGCGAAGCCAAGATCGAAAACAGGCGTATTTCGATGCTGCGGAAGACGACCAACTGGTGGCCATGTCAGCAGTCCTTATCAGGCGGGCAGGGGGAAAGTCAGGTTCAACCAAATCCGGCGAATCCAAGATCGAAAACAGGCGTATTTCGATGCTCCGGAAGACGACCAACTTGTGGCCAAGTCAGCAGTCCTTATCAGGCGGGCGGGGGGAATGTCAGGTTCAACCAGATCCGGCGAAGCCAACATCGAAAACAGGCGTATTTCGATGCTCCGGAAGACGACCAACTGTTGGCCAAGTCAGCAGTCCTTATCAGGCGGGCGGGGAGAACGTCAGGTTCAACCAGATCCGGCGAAGCCAAGATCGAAAAGAGACGTATGTCGATGCTCCGGAAGACGACTAAACTGGTGGCCAAGTCAGCAGTCCTTATCAGGCGGGCGGGGGGGAACATCAGGTTCCACCAAGAATCCGGCGAAGGCAAGATAGAAAACAGGCGTATTTCGATGCTCCGGAAGACGACCAACTGGTGGACAAGTCAGCAGTCCTTATCAGGTGGGCAGAGGGAACATCAGGTTCAACCAGATCCGACGAAGCCAAGATAGAAAACAGGCTTATTTCAATGCTCCGGAAGACGACCAACTGGTGGCCAAGTCAGCAGTCCTTATCAGGCGGGCGGGGCGGGACATAGGATTCAACCAAGAATCCGGCGAAGCCAAGATCGAAAACAGGCGTATTTCGATGCTCCGGAAGACGACCAACTGGTGGCTAGGTCAGCAGTGCTTATCAGTCGGGCGGGGGGGACATAGGATTCAACAAAGAATCCTGCGAAGCCAAGATCGAAAACAGGCGTAATTCGATGCTCCGGAAGACGACCAATTTGTGGCCAAGTCAGCAGTCCTTATCAGGCGGGCGGGGGGAACATCAGGTTCAACCTAGAATCCAGCGAAGCCAAGATCGAAAACAAGCGTATTTCGATGCTCCGGAAGACGACCAACTGGTGGCCAAGTCAGCAGTCCTTATCAGGCGGGCGGGGGTATCTTCTCGTTGAACCAAGAATCCGGCAACGCCAAAATTGAAAACAAGCGTATTTCGATGCTCCGGAAGACGACCAACTCGTGGCAAAGTCAGCAGTCCTTATCAGGCGGGCGGGGGAGAAAATGAAGTTCAACGAAGAATCCGGCGAAGCCAAGATCGAAAACAGACGCATTTCGATGCTCCGGAAGACGACCAACTGGTGGCCAAGTCAGCAGTCCTTATCAGGCGGGCGGGGGAACGTCAGGTTCAACCAAAAATCCGGCGATGCCAAGATCGAAAACAGGTGTATTCCGATGCTCCGGAAGACGACCAACTGGTGGCCGAGTCAGCAGTCCTTATCAGGCGGGCGGAGGGAACGTCAGGTTCAACCAGATCCGGCGAAGCCAAGATCGAAAACAGGCGTATTTCGATGCTCCGGAAGACGAACAACTGGTGGCCAAGTCAGCAGTCCTTATCAGGCGGGCGGGGGGAACGTCATGTTCAACCAGATCCGGCGAAGCCAAGATCGAAAACAGGCGTTTTTTGATGCTCCGAAAGACGACCAACTGGTGGCCAAGTCAGGAGTCCTTATCAGGCGGGAGGGGGGAATGTCAGGTTAAACCAGATCCGGCGAAGCCAAGATCGAAAACAGGCGTATTTCGATGCTCCGGAAGACGACCAACTGGTGGCGAAGTCAGGAGTCCTTATCAGGCGGAAGAGGGGAATGTCAGGTTCAACCAGATCCGGCGAAGCCAAGATCGAAAACAGGCGTATTTCGATGCTCCGGAAGACGACCAACTGGTGGCCAAGTCAGGAGTCCTTATCAGGCGGAAGAGGGGAATGTCAGGTTCAACCAGATCTGGCGAAGCCAAGATCGAAAACAGGCGTATTTCGATGCTCCTGAAGTCGACCAACTGGTGGCAAAGTCAGGAGTCCTTATCAGGCGGGGGGGGGGAATGTCAGGTTCAACCAGATCCGGCGAAGCCAAGATCGAAAACAGGCGTATTTCGATGCTCCGGAAGACGACCAATTGGTGGCCAAGTCAGCAGTCCTTATCAGGTGGGGGAACATCAGGTTCAACCAAGAATCCGGCGAAGCCAAGATCGAAAACAGGCGTATTTCGATGCTCCGGAAGACGACCAACTGGTGGCCATGTCAGCAGTCCTTATCAGGCGGGCAGGGGGAAAGTCAGGTTCAACCAAATCCGGCGAAGCCAAGATCGAAAACAGGCGTATTTCGATGCTCCGGAAGACGACCAACTTGTGGCCAAGTCAGCAGTCCTTATCAGGCGGGCGGGGGGAATGTCAGGTTCAACCAGATCCGGCGAAGCCAACATCGAAAACAGGCGTATTTCGATGCTCCGGAAGACGACCAACTGTTGGCCAAGTCAGCAGTTCTTATCAGGCGGGCGGGGAGAACGTCAGGTTCAACCAGATCCGGCGAAGCCAAGATCGAAAAGAGGCGTATGTCGATGCTCCGGAAGACGACTAAACTGGTGGCCAAGTCAGCAGTCCTTATCAGGCGGGCGGGGGCTAACATCAGGTTCCACCAAGAATCCGGCGAAGGCAAGATAGAAAACAGGCGTATTTCGATGCTCCGGAAGACGACACACTGGTGGACAAGTCAGCAGTCCTTATCAGGTGGGCAGAGGGAACATCAGGTTCAACCAGATCCGACGAAGCCAAGATAGAAAACAGGCTTATTTCAATGTTCCGGAAGACGACCAACTGGTGGCCAAGTCAGCAGTCCTTATCAGGCGGGCGAGGGGGGACATAGGATTCAACCAAGAATCCGGCGAAGCCAAGATCGAAAACAGGCGTATTTCGATGCTCCGGAAGACGACCAACTGGTGGACAAGTCAGCAGTCCTTATCAGGTGGGCAGAGGGAACATCAGGTTCAACCAGATCTGACGAAGCCAAGATAGAAAACAGGCTTATTTCAATGTTCCGGAAGACGACCAACTGGTGGCCAAGTCAGCAGTCCTTATCAGGCGGGCGAGGGGGGACATAGGATTCAACCAAGAATCCGGCGAAGCCAAGATCGAAAACAGGCGTATTTCGATGCTCCGGAAGACGACCAACTGGTGGCCAAGTCAGCAGTCCTTATCAGGCGGGCAGAGGAAACATCAGGTTCAACCATATCCGGCGAAGCCAAGATCGAAAACAGGCGTATTTCGATGCTCCGGAAGACGACCAACTGGTGGCTAGGTCAGCAGTGCTTATCAGTCGGGCGGGGGGGACAAAGGATTCAACAAAGAATCCTGCGAAGCCAAGATCAAAACAGGCGTAATTCGGTGCTCCGGATGACGACCAGCTGTTGGCCAAGTCAGCTTTCCTTATCAGGCGGGCGGGGGGAACATCAGGTTCAACCTAGAATCCAGCGAAGCCAAGATCGAAAATTCAATGCTCCGGAAGACGACCAACTGGTGGCCAAATCAGCAGTCCTAATCAGGCGGGCGGGGGGATCGTCAGGTTCAACCAGATCTGGCGAAGCCAAGATCGAAAACAGGCGTATTTCGGTGCTCCGGAAGACGACCAACTGGTGGCCAAGTCAGGAGTCCTTATCAGGCGGGCGGGGGGAATGTCAGGTTCAACCAGATCCGGCGAAGCCAAGATCGAAAACAGGCGTATTTCGATGCTCCGGAAGACGACCAACTGGTGGCCAAGTCAGCTGTCCTTATCAGGCGGGCGGGGAGAACGTCAGGTTCAACCAGATCCGGCGAAGCCAAGATCGAAAAGAGGCGTATCTCGATGCTCCGGAAGACGACTAAACTGGTGGCCAAGTCAGCAGTCCTTATCAGGCGGGCGGGGGGAACATCAGGTTCCACCAAGAATCCGGCGAAGGCAAGATAGAAAACAGGCGTATTTCGATGCTGCGGAAGACGACCAACTGGTGGCCAAGTCAGCAGTCCTTATCAGGCGGGCGGGGGGAACATCAGGTTCAACCTAGTTTCCAGCGAAGCCAAGATCGAAAACAGGCGTATTTCAATGCTCCGGAAGACGACCAACAGGTGGCCAAATCAGCAGTCCTAATCAGGCGGGCGGGGGGATCGTCATGTTCAACCAGATCCGGCGAAGCCAAGATCGAAAACAGGCGTTTTTTGATGCTCCGAAAGACGACCAACTGGTGGCCAAGTCAGGAGTCCTTATCAGGCGGGAGGGGGAATGTCAGGTTAAACCAGATCCGGCGAAGCCAAGATCGAAAACAGGCGTATTTCGATGCTCCGGAAGACGACCAACTGGTGGCCAAGTCAGGAGTCCTAATCAGGCGGAAGAGGGGTATGTCAGGTTCAACCAGATCCGGCGAAGCCAAGATCGAAAACAGGCGTATTTCGATGCTCCGGAAGACGACCAACTGGTGGCCAAGTCAGGAGTCCTTATCAGGCGGAAGAGGGGAATGTCAGGTTCAACCAGATCCGGCGAAGCCAAGATCGAAAACAGGCGTATTTCGATGCTCCGGAAGACGACCAACTGGTGGCCAAGTCAGCAGTCCTTATCAGGCGGGGGGGAACGTCAGGTTCAACCAGATCCGGCGAAGCCAAGATCGAAAACAGGCGTATTTCGATGCTCCGGAAGACGACCAACTGGTGGCCAAGTCAGGAGTCCTTATCAGGCGGGAGGGGGAATGTCAGGTTCAACCAGATCCGGCGAAGCCAAGATCGAAAACAGGCGTATTTCGATGCTCCGGAAGACGACCAACTGGTGGCCATGTCAGCAGTCCTTATCAGGCGGGCAGGGGGAAAGTCAGGTTCAACCAAATCCGGCGAAGCCAAGATCGAAAACAGGCGTATTTCGATGCTCCGGAAGACGACCAACTTGTGGCCAAGTCAGCAGTCCTTATCAGGCGGGCGGGGGGAATGTCAGGTTCAACCAGATCCGGCGAAGCCAACATCGAAAACAGGCGTATTTCGATGCTCCGGAAGACGACCAACTGTTGGCCAAGTCAGCAGTTCTTATCAGGCGGGCGGGGAGAACGTCAGGTTCAACCAGATCCGGCGAAGCCAAGATCGAAAAGAGGCGTATGTCGATGCTCCGGAAGACGACTAAACTGGTGGCCAAGTCAGCAGTCCTTATCAGGCGGGCGGGGGCTAACATCAGGTTCCACCAAGAATCCGGCGAAGGCAAGATAGAAAACAGGCGTATTTCGATGCTCCGGAAGACGACACACTGGTGGACAAGTCAGCAGTCCTTATCAGGTGGGCAGAGGGAACATCAGGTTCAACCAGATCCGACGAAGCCAAGATAGAAAACAGGCTTATTTCAATGTTCCGGAAGACGACCAACTGGTGGCCAAGTCAGCAGTCCTTATCAGGCGGGCGAGGGGGGACATAGGATTCAACCAAGAATCCGGCGAAGCCAAGATCGAAAACAGGCGTATTTCGATGCTCCGGAAGACGACCAACTGGTGGACAAGTCAGCAGTCCTTATCAGGTGGGCAGAGGGAACATCAGGTTCAACCAGATCTGACGAAGCCAAGATAGAAAACAGGCTTATTTCAATGTTCCGGAAGACGACCAACTGGTGGCCAAGTCAGCAGTCCTTATCAGGCGGGCGAGGGGGGACATAGGATTCAACCAAGAATCCGGCGAAGCCAAGATCGAAAACAGGCGTATTTCGATGCTCCGGAAGACGACCAACTGGTGGCCAAGTCAGCAGTCCTTATCAGGCGGGCAGAGGAAACATCAGGTTCAACCATATCCGGCGAAGCCAAGATCGAAAACAGGCGTATTTCGATGCTCCGGAAGACGACCAACTGGTGGCTAGGTCAGCAGTGCTTATCAGTCGGGCGGGGGGGACAAAGGATTCAACAAAGAATCCTGCGAAGCCAAGATCAAAACAGGCGTAATTCGGTGCTCCGGATGACGACCAGCTGTTGGCCAAGTCAGCTTTCCTTATCAGGCGGGCGGGGGGAACATCAGGTTCAACCTAGAATCCAGCGAAGCCAAGATCGAAAATTCAATGCTCCGGAAGACGACCAACTGGTGGCCAAATCAGCAGTCCTAATCAGGCGGGCGGGGGGATCGTCAGGTTCAACCAGATCTGGCGAAGCCAAGATCGAAAACAGGCGTATTTCGGTGCTCCGGAAGACGACCAACTGGTGGCCAAGTCAGGAGTCCTTATCAGGCGGGCGGGGGGAATGTCAGGTTCAACCAGATCCGGCGAAGCCAAGATCGAAAACAGGCGTATTTCGATGCTCCGGAAGACGACCAACTGGTGGCCAAGTCAGCAGTCCTTATCAGGCAGGCGGGTGGAAAGTCAGGTTCAACCAAGAATCCGGCGAAGCCAAGATCGAAAACAGGCGTATTTCGATGCTGCGGAAGACGACCAATTGGTGGCCAAGTCAGCAGTCCTTATCAGGCGGGCGGGGGGAATGTCAGGTTCAACCAGATCCGGCGAAGCCAAGATCGAAAACAGGCGTATTTCGATGCTCCGGAAGACGACCAACTGGTGGCCAAGTCAGCAGTCCTTATCAGGCAGGCGGGGGGAAAGTCAGGTTCAACCAAGAATCCGGCGAAGCCAAGATCGAAAACAGGCGTATTTCGATGCTCCGGAAGACGACCAACTGGTGGCCAAGTCAGCAGTCCTTATCAGGCGGGCGGGGGGAACATCAGGTTCAACCAAGAATCCGGCGAAGCCAAGATTGAGAACAGGCGTATTTCGATGCTCTGGAAGACGACCAACTGGTGACTAATTCAGCAGTCCTTATCAGGCGGGCGTGGGGAACGTCAGGTTTAACCAGATCCGTCGAAGCCAAGATCGAAAACAGGCGTATTCCGATGCTCCGGATGACGACCAACTGGTGGCCGAGTCAGCAGTCCTTATCAGGCGGGCGGGGGGAACGTCACGTTCAACCGGCTCCGGCGAAGCCAAGATCGAAAACAGGCGTATTTCAAAGCTCCGGAAGACGTCCAACTGGTGGCCAAGTCGGCAGTCCCTATCAGGCGGGCGGGGGAATGTCAGGTTCAACCAGATCCGGCGAAGCCAACATCGAAAACAGGCGTATTTCGATGCTCCGGAAGACGACCAACTGTTGGCCAAGTCAGCTTTCCTTATCAGGCGGGCGGGGAGAACGTCAGGTTCAACCAGATCCGGCGAAGCCAAGATCGAAAAGAGGCGTATCTCGATGCTCCGGAAGACGACTAAACTGGTGGCCAAGTCAGCAGTCCTTATCAGGCGGGCGGGGGGAACATCAGGTTCCACCAAGAATCCGGCGAAGGCAAGATAGAAAACAGGCGTATTTCGATGCTCCGGAAGACGGCCAACTGGTGGACAAGTCAGCAGTCCTTATCAGGTGGGCAGAGGGAACATCAGGTTCAACCAGATCCGACGAAGCCAAGATAGAAAACAGGCTTATTTCAATGCTCCGGAAGACGACCAACTGGTGGCCAAGTCAGCAGTCCTTATCAGGCGGGCTGGGCGGGACATAGGATTCAACCAAGAATCCGGCGAAGCCAAGATCGAAAACAGGCGTATTTCGATGCTGCGGAAGACGACCAACTGGTGGCCATGTCAGCAGTCCTTATCAGGCGGGCAGAGGGAACATAAGGTTCAACCATATCCGGCGAAGCCAAGATCGAAAACAGGCGTATTTCGATGCTCCGGAAGACGACCAAATGGTGGCTAGGTCAGCAGTGCTTATCAGTCGGGCGGGGGGGACATAGGATTCAACAAAGAATCCTGCGAAGCCAAGATCGAAAACAGGGGTAATTCGATGCTCCGGAAGACGACCAATTTGTGGCCAAGTCAGGAGTCCTTATCAGGCGGGCGGGGGGAATGTCAGGTTCAACCAGATCCGGCGAAGCCAAGATCGAAAACAGGCGTATTTCGATGCTCCGGAAGACGACCAACTGGTGGCCAAGTCAGCAGTCCTTATCAGGCAGGCGGTGGGAAAGTCAGGTTCAACCAAGAATCCGGCGAAGCCAAGATCGAAAACAGGCGTATTTCGATGCTGCGGAAGACGACCAATTGGTGGCCAAGTCAGCAGTCCTTATCAGGCGGGCGGGGGGAACATCAGGTTCAACCTAGAATCCAGCGAAGCCAAAATCGAAAACAGGCGTATTTCAATGCTCCGGAAGACGACCAACAGGTGGCCAAATCAGCAGTCCTAATCAGGCGGGCGGGGGGATCGTCAGGTTCAACCAGAACTGGCGAAGCCAAGATCGGAAACAGGCGTATTTCGGCTCTCCGGAAGACGACCAACTGGTGGCCAAGTCAGGAGTCCTTATCAGGCGGGCGGGGGGAACATCAGGTTCAACCTAGTTTCCAGCGAAGCCAAGATCGAAAACAGGCGTATTTCAATACTCCGGAAGACGACCAACAGGTGGCCAAATCAGCAGTCCTAATCAGGCGGGCGGGGGGATCGTCATGTTCAACCAGATCCGGCGAAGCCAAGATCGAAAACAGGCGTTTTTTGATGCTCCGAAAGACGACCAACTGGGGGCCAAGTCAGGAGTCCTTATCAGGCGGGAGGGGGGAATGTCAGGTTAAACCAGATCCGGCGAAGCCAAGATCGAAAACAGGCGTATTTCGATGCTCCGGAAGACGACCAACTGGTGGCCAAGTCAGGAGTCCTAATCAGGCGGAAGAGGGGTATGTCAGGTTCAACCAGATCCGGCGAAGCCAAGATCGAAAACAGGCGTATTTCGATGCTCCGGAAGACGACCAACTGGTGGCCAAGTCAGGAGTCCTTATCAGGCGGAAGAGGGGAATGTCAGGTTCAACCAGATCCGGCGAAGCCAAGATCGAAAACAGGCGTATTTCGATGCTGCGGAAGACGACCAACTGGTGGCCATGTCAGCAGTCCTTATCAGGCGGGCAGGGGGAAAGTCAGGTTCAACCAAATCCGGCGAATCCAAGATCGAAAACAGGCGTATTTCGATGCTCCGGAAGACGACCAACTTGTGGCCAAGTCAGCAGTCCTTATCAGGCGGGCGGGGGGAATGTCAGGTTCAACCAGATCCGGCGAAGCCAACATCGAAAACAGGCGTATTTCGATGCTCCGGAAGACGACCAACTGTTGGCCAAGTCAGCAGTCCTTATCAGGCGGGCGGGGAGAACGTCAGGTTCAACCAGATCCGGCGAAGCCAAGATCGAAAAGAGACGTATGTCGATGCTCCGGAAGACGACTAAACTGGTGGCCAAGTCAGCAGTCCTTATCAGGCGGGCGGGGGGGAACATCAGGTTCCACCAAGAATCCGGCGAAGGCAAGATAGAAAACAGGCGTATTTCGATGCTCCGGAAGACGACCAACTGGTGGACAAGTCAGCAGTCCTTATCAGGTGGGCAGAGGGAACATCAGGTTCAACCAGATCCGACGAAGCCAAGATAGAAAACAGGCTTATTTCAATGCTCCGGAAGACGACCAACTGGTGGCCAAGTCAGCAGTCCTTATCAGGCGGGCGGGGCGGGACATAGGATTCAACCAAGAATCCGGCGAAGCCAAGATCGAAAACAGGCGTATTTCGATGCTCCGGAAGACGACCAACTGGTGGCTAGGTCAGCAGTGCTTATCAGTCGGGCGGGGGGGACATAGGATTCAACAAAGAATCCTGCGAAGCCAAGATCGAAAACAGGCGTAATTCGATGCTCCGGAAGACGACCAATTTGTGGCCAAGTCAGCAGTCCTTATCAGGCGGGCGGGGGGAACATCAGGTTCAACCTAGAATCCAGCGAAGCCAAGATCGAAAACAAGCGTATTTCGATGCTCCGGAAGACGACCAACTGGTGGCCAAGTCAGCAGTCCTTATCAGGCGGGCGGGGGTATCTTCTGGTTGAACCAAGAATCCGGCAACGCCAAAATTGAAAACAAGCGTATTTCGATGCTCCGGAAGACGACCAACTCGTGGCAAAGTCAGCAGTCCTTATCAGGCGGGCGGGGGAGAAAATGAAGTTCAACGAAGAATCCGGCGAAGCCAAGATCGAAAACAGACGCATTTCGATGCTCCGGAAGACGACCAACTGGTGGCCAAGTCAGCAGTCCTTATCAGGCGGGCGGGGGAACGTCAGGTTCAACCAAAAATCCGGCGATGCCAAGATCGAAAACAGGTGTATTCCGATGCTCCGGAAGACGACCAACTGGTGGCCGAGTCAGCAGTCCTTATCAGGCGGGCGGGGGGAACGTCAGGTTCAACCAGATCCGGCGAAGCCAAGATCGAAAACAGGCGTATTTCGATGCTCCGGAAGACGAACAACTGGTGGCCAAGTCAGCAGTCCTTATCAGGCGGGCGGGGGGAACGTCATGTTCAACCAGATCCGGCGAAGCCAAGATCGAAAACAGGCGTTTTTTGATGCTCCGAAAGACGACCAACTGGTGGCCAAGTCAGGAGTCCTTATCAGGCGGGAGGGGGGAATGTCAGGTTAAACCAGATCCGGCGAAGCCAAGATCGAAAACAGGCGTATTTCGATGCTCCGGAAGACGACCAACTGGTGGCGAAGTCAGGAGTCCTTATCAGGCGGAAGAGGGGAATGTCAGGTTCAACCAGATCCGGCGAAGCCAAGATCGAAAACAGGCGTATTTCGATGCTCCGGAAGACGACCAACTGGTGGCCAAGTCAGGAGTCCTTATCAGGCGGAAGAGGGGAATGTCAGGTTCAACCAGATCTGGCGAAGCCAAGATCGAAAACAGGCGTATTTCGATGCTCCTGAAGTCGACCAACTGGTGGCAAAGTCAGGAGTCCTTATCAGGCGGGGGGGGGAATGTCAGGTTCAACCAGAATCCGGCGAAGCCAAGATCGAAAACAGGCGTATTTCGATGCTCCGGAAGACGACCAACTGGTGGCCATGTCAGCAGTCCTTATCAGGCGGGCAGGGGGAAAGTCAGGTTCAACCAAGATCCGGCGAAGCCAAGATCGAAAACAGGCGTATTTCGATGCTCCGGAAGACGACCAACTTGTGGCCAAGTCAGCAGTCCTTATCAGGCGGGCGGGGGGAATGTCAGGTTCAACCAGATCCGGCGAAGCCAACATCGAAAACAGGCGTATTTCGATGCTCCGGAAGACGACCAACTGTTGGCCAAGTCAGCAGTTCTTATCAGGCGGGCGGGGAGAACGTCAGGTTCAACCAGATCCGGCGAAGCCAAGATCGAAAAGAGGCGTATTTCGATGCTCCGGAAGACGACTAAACTGGTGGCCAAGTCAGCAGTCCTTATCAGGCGGGCGGGGGCTAACATCAGGTTCCACCAAGAATCCGGCGAAGGCAAGATAGAAAACAGGCGTATTTCGATGCTCCGGAAGACGACCAACTGGTGGACAAGTCAGCAGTCCTTATCAGGTGGGCAGAGGGAACATCAGGTTCAACCAGATCCGACGAAGCCAAGATAGAAAACAGGCTTATTTCAATGCTCCGGAAGACGACCAACTGGTGGCCAAGTCAGCAGTCCTTATCAGGCGGGCGGGGGGGACATAGGATTCAACCAAGAATCCGGCGAAGCCAAGATCGAAAACAGGCGTATTTCGATGCTCCGGAAGACGACCAACTGGTGGCCAAGTCAGCAGTCCTTATCAGGCGGGCAGAGGAAACATCAGGTTCAACCATATCCGGCGAAGCCAAGATCGAAAACAGGCGTATTTCGATGCTCCGGAAGACGACCAACTGGTGGCTAGGTCAGCAGTGCTTATCAGTCGGGCGGGGGGGGGACATAGGATTCAACAAAGAATCCTGCGAAGCCAAGATCGAAAACAGGCGTAATTCGATGCTCCGGAAGACGACCAACTTGTGGCCAAGTCAGCAGTCCTTATCAGGCGGGCGGGGGGAACGTCAGGTTCAACCAGATCCGGCGAAGCCAAGATCGAAAACAGGCGTATTTCGATGCTCCGGAAGACGACCAACTGGTGGCCAAGTCAGCAGTCCTTATCAGGCAGGCGGGGGGAAAGTCAGGTTCAACCAAGAATCCGGCGAAGCCAAGATCGAAAACAGGCGTATTTCGATGCTCCGGAAGACGACCAATTGGTGGCCAAGTCAGCAGTCCTTATCAGGCGGGCGGGGGGAACATCAGGTTCAACCTAGAATCCAGCGAAGCCAAGATCGAAAACAGGCGTATTTCAATGCTCCGGAAGACGACCAACTGGTGGCCAAATCAGCAGTCCTAATCAGGCGGGCGGGGGGATCGTCAGGTTCAACCAGATCTGGCGAAGCCAAGATCGAAAACAGGCGTATTTCGGTGCTCCGGAAGACGACCAACTGGTGGCCAAGTCAGCAGTCCTTATCAGGCGGGCGGGGGGAATGTCAGGTTCAACCAGATCCGGCGAAGCCAAGATCGAAAACAGGCGTATTTCGATGCTCCGGAAGACGACCAACTGGTGGCCAAGTCAGCAGTCCTTATCAGGCAGGCGGGGGGAAAGTCAGGTTCAACCAAGAATCCGGCGAAGCCAAGATCGAAAACAGGCGTATTTCGATGCTCCGGAAGACGACCAACTGGTGGCCAAGTCAGCAGTCCTTATCAGGCGGGCGGGGGGAACGTCAGGTTCAACCAGATCCGTCGAAGCCAAGATCGAAAACAGGCGTATTTCGATGCTCCGGAAGACGACCAACTGGTGGCCAAGTCAGCAGTCCTTATCAGGCGGGCGGGGGGAATGTCAGGTTCAACCAGATCCGTCGAAGCCAAGATCGAAAACAGGCGTATTCCGATGCTCCGGAAGACGACCAACTGGTGGCCGAGTCAGCAGTCCTTATCAGGCGGGCGGGGGGAACGTCACGTTCAACCAGATCCGGCGAAGCCAAGATCGAAAACAGGCGTATTTCGATGCTCCGGAAGACGACCAACTGGTGGCCAAGTCAGGAGTCCTTATCAGGCGGGAGGGGGCAATGTCAGGTTCAACCAGATCCGGCGAAGCCAAGATCGAAAACAGGCGTATTTCGATGCTCCGGAAGACGACCAACTGGTGGCCAAGTCAGGAGTCCTTATCAGGCGGGAGGGGGGAATGTCAGGTTCAACCAGATCCGGCGAAGCCAAGATCGAAAACAGGCGTATTTCGATGCTCCGGAAGACGACCAACTGGTGGCCAAGTCAGCAGTCCTTATCAGGCGGGCGGGGGGGAGAACATCAGGTTCAACCAAGAATCCGGCGAAGCCAAGATGGAAACAGGCGCATTTCGATGCTCCGGAAGACGACCAACTGGTGACTAAGTCAGCAGTCCTTATCAGGCGGGCGTGGGGAACGTCAGGTTTAACCAGATCCCTCGAAGCCAAGATCGAAAACAGGCGTATTCCGATGCTCCGGAAGACGACCAACTGGTGGCCGAGTCAGCAGTCCTTATCAGGCGGGCGGGGGGAACGTCAGGTTCAACCAGATCCGGCGAAGCCAAGATCGAAAACAGGCGTATTTCGATGCTCCGGAAGACGACCAACTGGTGGCCAAGTCAGCAGTCCTTATCAGGCGGGCGGGGGGAATGTCAGGTTCAACCAGATCCGGCGAAGCCAAGATCGAAAACAGGCGTATTTCGATGCTCCGGAAGACGACCAACTGGTGGCCAAGTCAGGAGTCCTTATCAGGCGGGCAGAGGGAACATCAGGTTCAACCAGATCCGACGAAGCCAAGATAGAAAACAGGCTTATTTCAATGCTCCGGAAGACGACCAACTGGTGGCCAAGTCAGCAGTCCTTATCAGGCGGGCGGGGCGGGACATAGGATTCAACCAAGAATCCGGCGAAGCCAAGATCGAAAACAGGCGTATTTCGATGCTCCGGAAGACGACCAACTGGTGGCTAGGTCAGCAGTGCTTATCAGTCGGGCGGGGGGGACATAGGATTCAACAAAGAATCCGGCGAAGCCAAGATCGAAAACAGGCGTATTTCGATGCTCCGGAAGACGACCAACTGGTGGCCAAGTCAGCAGTCCTTATCAGGCGGGCGGGGGGATCGTCAGGTTCAACCAGATCCTGGCGAAGCCAAGATCGAAAACAGGCGTATTTCGATGCTCCGGAAGACGACCAACTGGTGGCCAAGTCAGGAGTCCTTATCAGGCGGGCGGAGGGAATGTCAGGTTCAACCAGATCCGGCGAAGCCAAGATCGAAAACAGGCGTATTTCTATGCTCCGGAAGACGACCAACTGGTGGCCAAGTCAGCAGTCCTTATCAGGCAGGCGGGGGGAAAGTCAGGTTCAACCAAGAATCCGGCGAAGCCAAGATCGAAAACAGGCGTATTTCGATGCTGCGGAAGACGACCAATTGGTGGCCAAGTCAGCAGTCCTTATCAGGCGGGCGGGGGGAACATCAGGTTCAACCTAGAATCCAGCGAAGCCAAGATCGAAAACAGGCGTATTTCAATGCTCCGGAAGACGACCAACTGGTGGCAAAATCAGCAGGCCTAATCAGGCGGGCGGGGGGATCGTCAGGTTCAACCAGATCTGGCGAAGCCAAGATCGAAAACAGGCGTATTTCGGTGCTCCGGAAGGCGACCAACTGGTGGCCAAGTCAGGAGTCCTTATCAGGCGGGCGGGGGGAATGTCAGGTTCAACCAGATCCGGCGAAGCCAAGATCGAAAACAGGCGTATTTCGAAGCTCCGGAAGACGACCAACTGGTGGCCAAGTCAGCAGTCCTTATCAGGCAGGCGGGGGGAAAGTCAGGTTCAACCAAGAATCATGCGAAGCCAAGATCGAAAACAGGCGTATTTTGATGCTCCGGAAGACGACCAACTGGTGGCCAAGTCAGCAGTCCTTATCAGGCGGGCGGGGGGAACATCAGGTTCAACCAAGAATCCGGCGAAGCCAAGAACAGGCGTATTTCGATGCTCTGGAAGACGACCAACTGGTGACTAATTCAGCAGTCCTTATCAGGCGGGCGTGGGGAACGTCAGGTTTAACCAGATCCGTCGAAGCCAAGATCGAAAACAGGCGCATTTCGATGCTCCGGAAGACGTCCAACTGGTGGCCAAGTCGGCAGTCCTTATCAGGCGGGCGAGAGCAATGTCAGGTTCAACCAGATCCGGCGAAGCCAACATCGAAAACAGGCGTATTTCGATGCTCCGGAAGACGACCAACTGTTGGCCAAGTCAGCTTTCCTTATCAGGCGGGCGGGGAGAACGTCAGGTTCAACCAGATCCGGCGAAGCCAAGATCGAAAAGAGGCGTATGTCGATGCTCCGGAAGACGACTAAACTGGTGGCCAAGTCAGCCGTCCTTATCAGGCGGGCGGGGGGGAACATCAGGTTCCACCAAGAATCCGGCGAAGGCAAGATAGAAAACAGGCGTATTTCGATGCTCCGGAAGACGACCAACTGGTGGACAAGTTAGCAGTCCTTATCAGGTGGGCAGAGGGAACATCAGGTTCAACCAGATCCGACGAAGCCAAGATAGAAATTAGGCTTATTTCAATGCTCCGGAAGACGACCAACTGGTGGCCAAGTCAGCAGTCCTTATCAGGCGGGCGGGGCGGGACATAGGATTCAACCAAGAATCCGGCGAAGCCAAGATCGAAAACAGGCGTATTTCGATGCTCCGGAAGACGACCAACTGGTGGCCAAGTCAGCAGTCCTTATCAGGCGGGCAGAGGGAACATCAGGTTCAACCATATCCGGCGAAGCCAAGATCGAAAACAGGCGTATTTCGATGCTCCGGAAGACGACCAAATGGTGGCTAGGTCAGCAGTGCTTATCAGTCGGGCGGGGGGGGACATAGGATTCAACAAAGAATCCTGCGAAGCCAAGATCGAAAACAGGCGTAATTCGATGCTCCGGAAGACGACCAATTTGTGGCCAAGTCAGGAGTCCTTATCAGGCGGGCGGGGGGAATGTCAGGTTCAACCAGATCCGGCGAAGCCAAGATCGAAAACAGGCGTATTTCGATGCTCCGGAAGACGACCAACTGGTGGCCAAGTCAGCAGTCCTTATCAGGCAGGCGGGGGGAAAGTCAGGTTCAACCAAGAATCCGGCGAAGCCAAGATCGAAAACAGGCGTATATCGATGCTGCGGAAGACGACCAATTGGTGGCCAAGTCAGCAGTCCTTATCAGGCGGGCGGGGGGAACATCAGGTTCAACCTAGAATCCAGCGAAGCCAAGATCGAAAACAGGCGTATTTCGATGCTCCGGAAGACGACCAACTGGTGGCCAAGTCAGGAGTCCTTATCAGGCGGAAGAGGGGAATGTCAGGTTCAACCAAGTATCCTGCGAAGCCAAGATCGAAAACTGGCGTATTTCGATGCTCTGGAAGACGACCAACTGGTGGCCAAGTCAGCAGTCCTTATCAGGCGGGCGGGGGAAAAGCGGGTTCAACCAAGAATCCGGCGAAGCCAAGATTGAAAACAGGCGTATTTCGATGCTCCGGAAGACGACTAACTGGTGGCCAAATCAGCAGTCCTTATCAGGCAGGCGAGGGGAAAGTCAGGTTCAACCAAGTATCCGGCGATGCCATGATCGAAAACAGGCGTATTTCAATGCTCCGGAAGACGACGAACTGGTGGCCAAGTCAGCAGTCCTTATCAGGCAGGCGAGGGGAAAGTCAGGTTCGACCAAGTATCCCGCGAAGCCAAGATCGAAAACAGGCGTATTTCGATGCTCCGGAAGACGAACAACTGGTGGCCAAGTAAGCAGTCCTTATCAGACAGGCGAGGAGAAAGTCAGGTTCAACCAAGAATCCGGCAAAGCCAAGATAGAAAACAGGCGTATGTCGATGCTCCGGAAGACGACCGACTGGTGGCCAAGTCAGCAGTCCTTATCAGGCCGGCGGGGGGGGGGCATAGAATTCACCCAAGAATCCGGCGAAGCCAAGATAGAAAACAGGCGTATTTCGATGCTCCGGAAGACGACCAACTGGTGGCCAAGTCAGCAGTCCTTATCAGGCGGGCGTGGGGAACGTCAGGTTTAACCAGATCCGTCGAAGCCAAGATCGAAAACAGGCGTATTCCGATGCTCCGAAAGACGACCAACAGGTAGCCAAGTCAGGAGTCCTTATCAGGCGGGCGGTGGGAATGTCAATCTCAACCAGATCCGGCGAAGACAAGATTGAAAAGAGGCGTATTTCGACGCTCCGGAAGGCGGCCAACTGGTGGCCAAGTCAGGAGTCCTTATCAGGCGGAAGAGGGGAATGTCAGGTTCAACCAGATCCGGCGAAGCCAAGATCGAAAACAGGCGTATTTCGATGCTCTTGAAGACGACCAACTGGCGGCAAAGTCAGGAGTCCTTATCAGGCGGGAGGGGGGAATGTCAGGTTCAACCAGATCCGGGGAAGCCAAGATCGAAAACAGGAGTATTTCGATGCTCCGGAAGACGACGAACTGGTGGCCAAGTCAGCAGCCCTTATCAGGCGGGCGGGTGGAACGTCAGGTTCAACCAGATCCAGCGAAGCCAAAATCGAAAACAGGCGTATTTCGATGCTCCGGAAGACGACCAACTGGTGTCCAAGTCAGCAGTCCTTATCAGGCGGGCAGGGGTGAACATCAGGTTCAACGAAGAATCCGGCGATGCCAAGATCAAAAACAGGCGTATTTCAATGCTCCGGAAGACGACCAACTGGTGGCCAAGTCAGCAGTCCTTATCAGGCAGGCGAGGGGAAAGTGAGGTTCAACCAAGTATCCGGCGAAGCCAAGATCGAAAACAGGCGTATTTCGATGCTCCGGAAGACGAACAACTGGTGGCCAAGTAAGCAGTCCTTATGAGACAGGCGAGGAGAAAGTCAGGTTCAACCAAGAATCCGGCAAAGCCAAGATAGAAAACAGGCGTATTTCGATGCTCCGGAAGACGACCAATTGGTGGCCAAGTCAGCAGTCCTTATCAAGCGGGCGGGGGGAATGTCAGGTTCAACCAGATCCGGCGAAGCCAAGATAGAAAACAGGCGTATTTCGATGCTCAGGAAGACGACCAACTGGTGGCCAAATCAGCAGTCCTTATCAGGCGGGCGGGGGGAACGTCAGGATCAACCAAGAATCCGGCGAAGCCAGGATCGAAAACAGGCGTATTTCGATGCTCTGGAAGACGACCAACTGGTGGCCAAGTCAGCAGTCCTTATCAGGCAGGCGAGGGGAAAGTCAGGTTCAACCAAGTATCCCGCGAAGCCAAGATCGAAAACAGGCGTATTTCGATGCTCCGGAAGACGAACAACTGGTGGCCAAGTAAGCGGTCCTTATCAGACAGGCGAGGAGAAAGTCAGGTTCAACCAAGAATCCGGCAAAGCCAAGATATAAAACAGGCGTATTTCGATGCTCCGGAAGACGACCAATTCGTGGCCAAGTCAGCAGACCTTAGCAGGCAGGCGGGGGGAACGTCAGGTTCAACCAAGAATCCGGCGAAGCCAAGACAGAAAACAGGCGTATTTCGATGCTCCGGAAGACGACACACTGGTGGCCAAGTCAGCAGTCCTTATAAGCGGGCGGGGAGAACGTCAGGTTCAATCAGATCCTGCGAAGCCAAGATAAAAAAGAGGCGTATGTCGATGCTCCAGAAGACGACCAACTGGTGGCCAAGTCAGCAGTCCTTATCAGGCCGGCGGGGGGGCATAGAATTCATCCAAGAATCCGGCGAAGCCAAGATAGAAAACAGGCGTATTTCGATGCTCCGGAAGACGACTAACTGGTGGCCAAACCAGCAGTCCTTATCAGGCGGGCGGGGGGGACATACTATTCAACCAAGAATCCGGCGAAGCCAAGGTCGAAAACAGGCGTATTTCGATGCTCCGGAAGACGACCAACTGGTGGCCAAGTCAGCAGTCCTTATCAGGCGGGCGGGGGGAATGTCAGGTTCAACCAGATCCGGCGAAGCCAAGATCGAAAACAGGCGTATTTCGATGCTCCGGAAGACGACGAACTGGTGGCCAAGTCAGGAGTCCTTATTAGGCGGGAGGGGGGAATGTCAGGTTCAACCACGTCCGGCGAAACCAAGATCGAAAACATGCGTATTTCGATGCTCCGGAAGACAACCAACTGGTGGCCAAGTCAGCAGTGCTTATCAGGCGGGCGGGTGAACGTCAGGTTCAACCAGATCCGGCGAAGCCAAGATCGAAAACAGGCGTATTTCGATGCTCCGGAACACGACCAACTGGTGGCAAAGTCAGGAGTCCTTATCAGGCGGGAGGGGGGAATGTCAGGTTCAACCAGATCCGGCGAAGCCAAGATCGAAAACAGGCGTATTTCGATGCTCCGGAAGACGACCAACTGGTGGCAAAGTCAGGAGTCCTTATCAGGCGGGCGGTGGGAATGTCAAATTCAACCAGATCCGGCGAGGTCAAGATCGAAAACAGGCGTATTTCGATGCTCCGGAAGACGACAAACTGGTGGCCAAGTCAGCAGTCCTTATCAGGCGGGCGGGGGGAACGTCAGGTTCAACCAGATCCGGCGAAGAAAAGGTCGAAAACAGGCTTATTTCGATGCTCCGGAAGACGACCAACTGGTGGCCAAGTCAACAGTCCTTGTCAGGCGGACGGGGGGGGGACATTAGGTTCAACCAAGGATCCGGCGAAGCCAAGATCGAAAACGGGGGTATTTCGATGCTCCGGAAGACGACCAACTGGTGGCCAAGTCAGCATTCCTTATCAGGCAGGCGGGGGAAAAGTCAGGTTCAACCAAGGATCCGGCGAAGCCAAGATCGAAAACAGGCGTATTTCGATGCTCCGGAAGACGAACAACTGGTGGCCAAGTCAGCAGTCCTTCTCAGGCAGGCGAGGGGAAAGTCAGGTTCAACCAAGTATCCTGCGAAGCCAAGATCGAAAACTGGCGTATTTCGATGCTCTGGAAGACGACCAACTGGTGGCCACGTCAGCAGTCCTTATCAGGCAGGCGGGGGGAAAGTGAGGTTCAACCAAGAATCCGGCGAAGCCAAGATCGAAAAGAGGCGTATTTCGATGCTCCGGAAGACGACTAACTGGTTGCGAAATCAGCAGTTCTTATCAGGCGGGCGGGGGGGGGAGAAAATCAAGTTCAACCAAGAATCCGGCGAAGCCAAGATCGAGAACAGGCGCATTTCGATGCTCCGGAAGACTACCAACTGGTGGCCAAGTCAGCAGTCCTTATCAGGCGGGCGGGGGATCGTCAGGTTCAACCAAGAATCCGGCGATGCCAAGATCGAAAACACGTGTATTTCGATGCTCCGGAAGACGACCAACTGGTGACTTAGTCAGCAGTCCTTATCAGGCGGGCGTGGGGAACGTCAGGTTTAACCAGATCCGTCGAAGCCAAGATCGAAAACAGGCGTATTCCGATGCTCTGAAAGACGACCAACAGGTAGCCAAGTCAGGAGTCCTTATCAGGCGGGCGGTGGGAATGTCAATCTCAACCAGATCCGGCGAAGACAAGATCGAAAACAGGCGTATTTCGACGCTCCGGAAGGCGGCCAACTGGTGGCCAAGTCAGGAGTCCTTATCAGGCGGAAGAGGGGAATGTCAGGTTCAACCAGATCCGGGGAAGCAGAGATCGAAAACAGGAGTATTTCGATGCTCCGGAAGACGACGAACTGGTGGCCAAGTCAGCAGCCCTTATCAGGCGGGCGGGTGGAACGTCAGGTTCAACCAGATCCAGGGAAGCCAAGATCGAAAACAGGCGTATTTCGATGCTCCGAAAGACGACCAACTGGTGTCCAAGTCAGCAGTCCTTATCAGGCGGGCAGGGGGGAACATCAGGTTCAACGAAGAATCCGGCGATGCCAAGATCAAAAACAGGCGTATTTCAATGCTCCGGAAGACGACCAACTGGTGGCCAAGTCAGCAGTCCTTATCAGGCAGGCGAGGGAAAAGTCAGGTTCAACCAAGTATCCGGCGAAGCCAAGATCGAAAACAGGCGTATTTCGATGCTCCGGAAGACGAACAACTGGTGGCCAAGTAAGTAGTCCTTATGAGACAGGCGAGGAGAAAGTCAGGTTCAACCAAGAATCCGGCAAAGCCAAGATAGAAAACAGACGTATTTCGATGCTCCGGAAGACGACCAATTGGTGGCCAAGTCAGCAGTCCTTATCAAGCGGGCGGGGGGAATGTCAGGTTCCACCAAGAATCCGGCGAAGCCAAGATCGAAAACAGGCGTATTTCGATGCTCCGGAAGACGACCAACTGTTGGCCAAGTCAGCAGTTCTTATCAGGCGGGCGGGGGGGGGAGAAAATCAAGTTCAACCAAGAATCCGGCGAAGCCAAGATCGAGAACAGGCGCATTTCGATGCTCCGGAAGACGACCAACTGGTGACTTAGTCAGCAGTCCTTATCAGGCGGGCGTGGGGAACGTCAGGTTTAACCAGATCCGTCGAAGCCAAGATCGAAAACAGGCGTATTCCGATGCTCCGAAAGACGACCAACAGGTAGCAAAGTCAGGAGTCCTTATCAGGCGGGCGGTGGGAATGTCAATCTCAACCAGATCCGGCGAAGACAAGATCGAAAAGAGGCGTATTTCGACGCTCCGGAAGGCGGCCAACTGGTGGCCAAGTCAGGAGTCCTTATCAGGCGGAAGAGGGGAATGTCAGGTTCAACCAGATCCGGCGAAGCCAAGATCGAAAACAGGCGTATTTCGATGCTCTTGAAGACGACCAACTGGTGGCAAAGTCAGGAGTCCTTATCAGGCGGGAGGGGGGAATGTCAGGTTCAACCAGATCCGGGGAAGCCAAGATCGAAAACAGGAGTATTTCGATGCTCCGGAAGACGACGAACTGGTGGCCAAGTCAGCAGCCCTTATCAGGCGGGCGGGTGGAACGTCAGGTTCAACCAGATCCAGCGAAGCCAAGATCGAAAACAGGCGTATTTCGATGCTCCGGAAGACGACCAACTGGTGTCCAAGTCAGCAGTCCTTATCAGGCGGGCAGGGGGGAACATCAGGTTCAACGAAGAATCCGGCGACGCCAAGATCAAAAACAGGCGTATTTCAATGCTCCGGAAGACGACCAACTGGTGGCCAAGTCAGCATTCCTTATCAGGCAGGCGGGGGAAAAGTCAGGTTCAACCAAGGATCCGGCGAAGCCAAGATCGAAAACAGGCGTATTTCGATGCTCCGGAAGACGACCAACTGGTGGCAAAGTCAGCAGTCCTTATCAGGCAGGCGAGGGGAAAGTCAGGTTCAACCAAGTATCCTGCGAAGCCAAGATCGAAAACTGGCGTATTTCGAAGCTCTGGAAGACGACCAACTGGTGGCCACGTCAGCAGTCCTTATCAGGCAGGCGGGGGGAAAGTGAGGTTCAACCAAGAATCCGGCGAAGCCAAGATCGAAAAGAGGCGTATTTCGATGCTCCGGAAGACGACTAACTGGTGGCCAAATCAGCAGTTCTTATCAGGCGGGCGGGGGGGGGGAGAAAATCAAGTTCAACCAAGAATCCGGCGAAGCCAAGATCGAGAACAGGCGCATTTCGATGCTCCGGAAGACGACCAACTGGTGGCCAAGTCAGCAGTCCTTATCAGGCGGGCGGGGGGAACGTCAGGTTTAACCAGATCCGTCGAAGCCAAGATCGAAAACAGGCGTATTCCGATGCTCCGAAAGACGACCAACAGGTAGCCAAGTCAGGAGTCCTTATCAGGCGGGCGGTGGGAATGTCAATCTCAACCAGATCCAGCGAAGACAAGATCGAAAACAGGCGTATTTCGACGCTTCGGAAGGCGGCCAACTGGTGGCCAAGTCAGGAGTCCTTATCAGGCGGAAGAGGGGAATGTCAGGTTCAACCAGATCCGGCGAAGCCAAGATCGAAAACAGGCGTATTTCGATGCTCTTGAAGACGACCAACTGGTGGCAAAGTCAGGAGTCCTTATCAGGCGGGAGGGGGGAATGTCAGGTTCAACCAGATCCGGGGAAGCCAAGATCGAAAACAGGAGTATTTCGATGCTCCGGAAGACGACGAACTGGTGGCCAAGTCAGCAGCCCTTATCAGGCGGGCGGGTGGAACGTCAGGTTCAACCAGATCCAGGGAAGCCAAGATCGAAAACAGGCGTATTTCGATGCTCCGGAAGACGACCAACTGGTGTCCAAGTCAGCAGTCCTTATCAGGCGGGCAGGGGGGAACATCAGGTTCAACGAAGAATCCGGCCATGCCAAGATCAAAAACAGGCATATTTCAATGCTCCGGAAGACGACCAACTGGTGGCCAAGTCAGCAGTCCTTATCAGGCAGGCGAGGGGAAAGTCAGGTTCAACCAAGTATCCGGCGAAGCCAAGATCGAAAACAGGCGTATTTCGATGCTCCGGAAGACGAACAACTGGTGGCCAAGTAAGCAGTCCTTATGAGACAGGCGAGGAGAAAGTCAGGTTCAACCAAGAATCCGGCAAAGCCAAGATAGAAAACAGGCGTATTTCGATGCTCCGGAAGACGACCAATTGGTGGCCAAGTCAGCAGTCCTTATCAAGCGGGCGGGGGGAATGTCAGGTTCAACCAGATCCGGCGAAGCCAAGATAGAAAACAGGCGTATTTCGATGCTCCGGAAGACGACCAACTGGTGGCCAAATCAGCAGTCCTTATCAGGCGGGCGGGGGGAACGTCAGGATCAACCAAGAATCCGGCGAAGCCAGGATCGAAAACAGGCGTATTTCGATGCTCTGGAAGACGACCAACTGGTGGCCAAGTCAGCAGTCCTTATCAGGCAGGCGAGGGGAAAGTCAGGTTCAACCAAGTATCCCGCGAAGCCAAGATCAAAAACAGGCGTATTTCGATGCTCCGGAAGACGAACAACTGGTGGCCAAGTAAGCAGTCCTTATCAGACAGGCGAGGAGAAAGTCAGGTTCAACCAAGAATCCGGCAAAGCCAAGATATAAAACAGGCGTATTTCGATGCTCCGGAAGACGACCAATTGGTGGCCAAGTCAGCAGTCCTTAGCAGGCAGGCGGGGGGAACGTCAGGTTCAACCAAGAATCCGGCGAAGCCAAGACAGAAAACAGGCGTATTTCGATGCTCCGGAAGACGACACACTGGTGGCCAAGTCAGCAGTCCTTATAAGCGGGCGGGGAGAACGTCAGGTTCCACCAAGAATCCGGCGAAGCCAAGATCGAAAACAGGCGTATTTCGATGCTCCGGAAGACGACCAACTGTTGGCCAAGTCAGCAGTTCTTATCAGGCGGGCGGGGGGGGGAGAAAATCAAGTTCAACCAAGAATCCGGCGAAGCCAAGATCGAGAACAGGCGCATTTCGATGCTCCGGAAGACGACCAACTGGTGACTTAGTCAGCAGTCCTTATCAGGCGGGCGTGGGGAACGTCAGGTTTAACCAGATCCGTCGAAGCCAAGATCGAAAACAGGCGTATTCCGATGCTCCGAAAGACGACCAACAGGTAGCAAAGTCAGGAGTCCTTATCAGGCGGGCGGTGGGAATGTCAATCTCAACCAGATCCGGCGAAGACAAGATCGAAAAGAGGCGTATTTCGACGCTCCGGAAGGCGGCCAACTGGTGGCCAAGTCAGGAGTCCTTATCAGGCGGAAGAGGGGAATGTCAGGTTCAACCAGATCCGGCGAAGCCAAGATCGAAAACAGGCGTATTTCGATGCTCTTGAAGACGACCAACTGGTGGCAAAGTCAGGAGTCCTTATCAGGCGGGAGGGGGGAATGTCAGGTTCAACCAGATCCGGGGAAGCCAAGATCGAAAACAGGAGTATTTCGATGCTCCGGAAGACGACGAACTGGTGGCCAAGTCAGCAGCCCTTATCAGGCGGGCGGGTGGAACGTCAGGTTCAACCAGATCCAGCGAAGCCAAGATCGAAAACAGGCGTATTTCGATGCTCCGGAAGACGACCAACTGGTGTCCAAGTCAGCAGTCCTTATCAGGCGGGCAGGGGGGAACATCAGGTTCAACGAAGAATCCGGCGACGCCAAGATCAAAAACAGGCGTATTTCAATGCTCCGGAAGACGACCAACTGGTGGCCAAGTCAGCAGTCCTTATCAGGCAGGCGAGGGGAAAGTCAGGTTCAACCAAGTATCCGGCGAAGCCAAGATCGAAAACAGGCGTATTTCGATGCTCCGGAAGACGAGCAACTGGTGGCCAAGTAAGTCGTCCTTATGAGACAGGCGAGGAGAAAGTCAGGTTCAACCAAGAATCCGGCAAAGCCAAGATAGAAAACAGGCGTATTTCGATGCTCCGGAAGACGACCAATTGGTGGCCAAGTCAGCAGTCCTTAGCAGGCAGGCGGGGGGAACGTCAGGTTCAACCAAGAATCCGGCGAAGCCAAGACAGAAAACAGGCGTATTTCGATGCTCCGGAAGACGACACACTGGTGGCCAAGTCAGCAGTCCTTATAAGCGGGCGGGGAGAACGTCAGGTTCAATCAGATCCTGCGAAGCCAAGATAAAAAAGAGGCGTATGTCGATGCTCCAGAAGACGACCAACTGGTGGCCAAGTCAGCAGTCCTTATCAGGCCGGCGGGGGGGCATAGAATTCATCCAAGAATCCGGCGAAGCCAAGATAGAAAACAGGCGTATTTCGATGCTCCGGAAGACGACCAACTGGTGGCCAAGTCAACAGTCCTTATCAGGCGGGCAGAGGGAACATCAGGTTCAACCAGATCCCGCGAAGCGAAGATCCAAAACAGGCGTATTTCGATGCTCCGGAAGACGACTAACTGGTGGCCAAATCAGCAGTCCTTATCGGGCGGGCGGGGGGGACATACTATTCAACCAAGAATCCGGCGAAGCCAAGATCGAAAACAGGCGTATTTCGATGCTCCGGAAGACGACCAACTGGTGGCCAAGTCAGCAGTCCTTATCAGGCGGGCGGGGGGAATGTCAGGTTCAACCAGATCCGGCGAAGCCAAGATCGAAAACAGGCGTATTTCGATGCTCCGGAAGACGACCAACTGGTGGCCAAGTCAGGAGTCCTTATTAGGCGGGAGGGGGGAATGTCAGGTTCAACCACATCCGGCGAAACCAAGATCGAAAACAGGCGTATTTCGATGCTCCGGAAGACAACCAACTGGTGGCCAAGTCAGCAGTGCTTATCAGGCGGGCGGGTGAACGTCAGGTTCAACCAGATCCGGCGAAGCCAAGATCGAAAACAGGCGTATTTCGATGCTCCGGAACACGACCAACTGGCGGCAAAGTCAGGAGTCCTTATCAGGCAGGCGGGGGAAAAGTCAGGTTCAACCAAGGATCCGGCGAAGCCAAGATCGAAAACAGGCGTATTTCGATGCTCCGGAAGACGACCAACTGGTGGCAAAGTCAGCAGTCCTTATCAGGCAGGCGAGGGGAAAGTCAGGTTCAACCAAGTATCCTGCGAAGCCAAGATCGAAAACTGGCGTATTTCGATGCTCTGGAAGACGACCAACTGGTGGCCACGTCAGCAGTCCTTATCAGGCAGGCGGGGGGAAAGTCAGGTTCAACCAAGATCCGGCGAAGCCAAGATCGAAAACAGGCGTATTTCGATGCTCCGGAAGACGACTAACTGGTGGCCAAATCAGCAGTCCTTATCAGGCGGGCGGGGGGGGGGGGGAGAAAATCAAGTTCAACCAAGAATCCGGCGAAGCCAAGATCGAGAACAGGCGTATTTCGATGCTCCGGAAGACGACCAACTGGTGGCCAAGTCAGCAGTCCTTATCAGGCGGGCGGGGGGAACGTCAGGTTTAACCAGATCCGTCGAAGCCAAGATCGAAAACAGGCGTATTCCGATGCTCCGAAAGACGACCAACAGGTAGCCAAGTCAGGAGTCCTTATCAGGCGGGCGGTGGGAATGTCAATCTCAACCAGATCCAGCGAAGACAAGATCGAAAACAGGCGTATTTCGACGCTTCGGAAGGCGGCCAACTGGTGGCCAAGTCAGGAGTCCTTATCAGGCGGAAGAGGGGAATGTCAGGTTCAACCAGATCCGGCGAAGCCAAGATCGAAAACAGGCGTATTTCGATGCTCTTGAAGACGACCAACTGGTGGCAAAGTCAGGAGTCCTTATCAGGCGGGAGGGGGGAATGTCAGGTTCAACCAGATCCGGGGAAGCCAAGATCGAAAACAGGAGTATTTCGATGCTCCGGAAGACGACGAACTGGTGGCCAAGTCAGCAGCCCTTATCAGGCGGGCGGGTGGAACGTCAGGTTCAACCATGATCCAGGGAAGCCAAGATCGAAAACAGGCGTATTTCGATGCTCCGGAAGACGACCAACTGGTGTCCAAGTCAGCAGTCCTTATCAGGCGGGCAGGGGGGAACATCAGGTTCAACGAAGAATCCGGCCATGCCAAGATCAAAAACAGGCATATTTCAATGCTCCGGAAGACGACCAACTGGTGGCCAAGTCAGCAGTCCTTATCAGGCAGGCGAGGGGAAAGTCAGGTTCAACCAAGTATCCGGCGAAGCCAAGATCGAAAACAGGCGTATTTCGATGCTCCGGAAGACGAACAACTGGTGGCCAAGTAAGCAGTCCTTATGAGACAGGCGAGGAGAAAGTCAGGTTCAACCAAGAATCCGGCAAAGCCAAGATAGAAAACAGGCGTATTTCGATGCTCCGGAAGACGACCAATTGGTGGCCAAGTCAGCAGTCCTTATCAAGCGGGCGGGGGGAATGTCAGGTTCAACCAGATCCGGCGAAGCCAAGATAGAAAACAGGCGTATTTCGATGCTCCGGAAGACGACCAACTGGTGGCCAAATCAGCAGTCCTTATCAGGCGGGCGGGGGGAACGTCAGGATCAACCAAGAATCCGGCGAAGCCAGGATCGAAAACAGGCGTATTTCGATGCTCTGGAAGACGACCAACTGGTGGCCAAGTCAGCAGTCCTTATCAGGCAGGCGAGGGGAAAGTCAGGTTCAACCAAGTATCCCGCGAAGCCAAGATCAAAAACAGGCGTATTTCGATGCTCCGGAAGACGAACAACTGGTGGCCAAGTAAGCAGTCCTTATCAGACAGGCGAGGAGAAAGTCAGGTTCAACCAAGAATCCGGCAAAGCCAAGATATAAAACAGGCGTATTTCGATGCTCCGGAAGACGACCAATTGGTGGCCAAGTCAGCAGTCCTTAGCAGGCAGGCGGGGGGAACGTCAGGTTCAACCAAGAATCCGGCGAAGCCAAGACAGAAAACAGGCGTATTTCGATGCTCCGGAAGACGACACACTGGTGGCCAAGTCAGCAGTCCTTATAAGCGGGCGGGGAGAACGTCAGGTTCAATCAGATCCTGCGAAGCCAAGATAAAAAAGAGGCGTATGTCGATGCTCCAGAAGACGACCAACTGGTGGCCAAGTCAGCAGTCCTTATCAGGCCGGCGGGGGGCATAGAATTCATCCAAGAATCCGGCGAAGCCAAGATAGAAAACAGGCGTATTTCGATGCTCCGGAAGACGACCAACTGGTGGCCAAGTCAACAGTCCTTATCAGGCGGGCAGAGGGAACATCAGGTTCAACCAGATCCGGCGAAGCCAAGATCCAAAACAGGCGTATTTCGATGCTCCGGAAGACGACTAACTGGTGGCCAAATCAGCAGTCCTTAACAGGCGGGCGGGGGGGACATACTATTCAACCAAGAATCCGGCGAAGCCAAGATCGAAAACAGGCGTATTTCGATGCTCCGGAAGACGACCAACTGGTGGCCAAGTCAGCAGTCCTTATCAGGCGGGCGGGGGGAATGTCAGGTTCAACCAGATCCGGCGAAGCCAAGATCGAAAAAAGGCGTATTTCGATGCTCCGGAAGACGACCAACTGGTGGCCAAGTCAGGAGTCCTTATTAGGCGGGAGGGGGGAATGTCAGGTTCAACCACATCCGGCGAAACCAAGATCGAAAACAGGCGTATTTCGATGCTCCGGAAGACAACCAACTGGTGGCCAAGTCAGCAGTGCTTATCAGGCGGGCGGGTGAACGTCAGGTTCAACCAGATCCGGCGAAGCCAAGATCGAAAACAGGCGTATTTCGATGCTCCGGAACACGACCAACTGGTGGCAAAGTCAGGAGTCCTTATCAGGCGGGAGGGGGGAATGTCAGGTTCAACCAGATCAGGCGAAGCCAAGATCGAAAACAGGCGTATTTAGATGCTCCGGAAGACGACCAACTGGTGGCAAAGTCAGGAGTCCTTATCAGGCGGGCGGTGGGAATGTCAAATTCAACCAGATCCGGCGAGGTCAAGATCGAAAACAGGCGTATTTCGATGCTCCGGAAGACGACCAACTGGTGGCCAAGTCAGCAGTCCTTTTCAGGCGGGCGGGGGGAACGTCAGGTTCAACCAGATCCGGCGAAGCCAAGGTCGAAAACAGGCGTATTTCGATGCTCCGGAAGACGACCAACTGGTGGCCAAGTCAACAGTCCTTGTCAGGCGGACGGGGGGGGGGGGTGGGAACATTAGGTTCAACCAAGAATCCGGCGAAGCCAAGATCGAAAACGGGCGTATTTCGATGCTCCGGAAGACGACCAACTGGTGGCCAAGTCAGCATTCCTTATCAGGCAGGCGGGGGAAAAGTCAGGTTCAACCAAGGATCCGGCGAAGCCAAGATCGAAAACAGGCGTATTTCGATGCTCCGGAAGACGACCAACTGGTGGCCAAGTCAGCAGTCCTTATCAGGCAGGCGAGGGGAAAGTCAGGTTCAACCAAGTATCCTGCGAAGCCAAGATCGAAAACTGGCGTATTTCGATGCTCTGGAAGACGACCAACTGGTGGCCACGTCAGCAGTCCTTATCAGGCAGGCGGGGGGAAAGTGAGGTTCAACCAAGAATCCGGCGAAGCCAAGATCGAAAAGAGGCGTATTTCGATGCTCCGGAAGACGACTAACTGGTGGCCAAATCAGCAGTCCTTATCAGGCAGGCGAGGGGAAAGTCAGGTTCAACCAAGTATCCGGCGAAGCCAAGATCGAAAACAAGCGTATTTCGATGCTCCGGAAGACGACCAACTGGTGGCCAAGTCAGCAGTCCTTATCAGGCGGGCGGGGGGATCTTCTGGTTGAACCAAGAATCCGGCAACGCCAAAATTGAAAACAAGCGTATTTCGATGCTCCGGAAGACGACCAACTGGTGGCCAAGTCAGCAGTCCTTATCAGGCGGGCGGGGGAGAAAATCAAGTTCAACGAAGAATCCGGCGAAGCCAAGATCGAAAAAAGGCGTATTTCGATGCTCCGGAAGACGACCAACTGGTGGCCAAGTCAGGAGTCCTTATTAGGCGGGAGGGGGGAATGTCAGGTTCAACCACATCCGGCGAAACCAAGATCGAAAACAGGCGTATTTCGATGCTCCGGAAGACAACCAACTGGTGGCCAAGTCAGCAGTGCTTATCAGGCGGGCGGGTGAACGTCAGGTTCAACCAGATCCGGCGAAGCCAAGATCGAAAACAGGCGTATTTCGATGCTCCGGAACACGACCAACTGGTGGCCAAGTCAGCAGTCCTTATCAGGCGGGCGGGGGAACGTCAGGTTCAACCAAGAATCCGGCGATGCCAAGATCGAAAACAGGTGTATTCCGATGCTCCGGAAGACGATCAACTGGTGGCCGAGTCAGCAGTCCTTATCAGGCGGGCGGGCGGAACGTCAGGTTCAACCAGATCCGGCGAAGCCAAGATAGAAAACAGGCGTATTTCGATGCTCTGGAAGACGACCAACTGGTGGCCAAGTCAGGAGTCCTTATCAGGCGGAAGAGGGGAATGTCAGCTTCAACCAGATCCGGCGAAGCCAAGACCGAAAATAGGCGTATTTCGATGCTCCGGAAGACGACAAACTGGTGGCCAAGTCCGGAGTCCTTATCAGGCGGAAGAGGGGAATGTCAGGTTCAACCAGATCCGGCGAAGCCAAGATCGAAAACAGGCGTATTTCGATGCTCCTGAAGACGACCAACTGGTGGCAAAGTCAGGAGTCCTTATCAGGCGGGAGGGGGGAATGTCAGGTTCAACCAGATCCAGCGAAGCCAAGATCGAAAACAGGCGTATTTCGATGCTCCGGAAGACGACCAACTGGTCTCCAAGTCAGCAGTCCTTATCAGGCGGGCGGGGGGGGGAACTTCAGGTTCAACGAAGAATCCGGCGATGCCATGATCGAAAACAGGCGTATTTCAATGCTCCGGAAGACGACCAACTGGTGGCCAAGTCAGCAGTCCTTATCAGGCAGGCGAGGGGAAAGTCAGGTTCAACCAAGTATGCCGCGAAGCCAAGATCGAAAACAGGCGTATTTCGATGCTCCGGAAGACGACCATTTGGTGGCCAAGTCAGCAGTCCTTATCAGGCAGGCGGGGGGAACGTCAGGTTCAACCAAGTATCCCGCGAAGCCAAGATCGAAAACAGGCGTATTTCGATGCTCCGGAAGACGAACAACTGGTGGCCAAGTAAGCAGTCCTTATCAGACAGGCGAGGAGAAAGTCAGGTTCAACCAAGAATCCGGCAAAGCCAAGATAGAAAACAGGCGTATTTCGATGCTCCGGACGACGACCAACTGGTGGCCAAGTCAGCAGCCCTTATAAGCGGGCGGGGAGAACGTCAGGTTCAACCAGATCCGGCGAAGCCAAGATCGAAAAGAGGCGTATGTCGATGCTCCGGAAGACGACCGACTGGTGGCCAAGTCAGCAGTCCTTATCAGGCCGGCGGGGGGGGGGCATAGAATTCATCCAAGAATCAGGCGAAGCCAAGATAGAAAACAGGCGTATTTCGATGCTCCGGAAGACGACCAACTGGTGGCCAAGTCAACAGTCCTTATCAGGCGGGCAGAGGGAACATCAGGTTCAACCAGATCCGGCGAAGCCAAGATCCAAAACAGGCGTATTTCGATGCTTCGGAAGACGACTAACTGCTGGCCAAATCAGCAGTCCTTATCAGGCGGGTGGGGGGGACATAGGATTCAACCAAGAATCCGGCGAAGCCAAGATCAAAAACAGGCGTATTTCGATGCTCCGGAAGACGACCAACTGGTGACCAAGTCAGCAGTGCTTATCAGGCGGGCTGGGGGAAAGTCAGGTTGAACCACATCTGGCGAAGCCAATATCGAAAACAGGCGTATTTCGATGCTCCGGAAGACGACCAACTGGTGGCCAAGTCAGCAGTCCTTATCAGGCGGGCGGGGGAACATCAGGTTCAACCAAGAATCCGGCGAAGCCAAGATTGGAAACAGGCGTATTTCGATGCTCCGGAAGACGACTAACTGGTGGCCAAATCAGCAGTCCTTATCAGGCAGGCGAGGGGAAAGTCAGGTTCAACCAAGTATCCGGCGAAGCCAAGATCGAAAACAAGCGTATTAAGATGCTCCGGAAGACGACCAACTGGTGGCCAAGTCAGCAGTCCTTATCAGGCGGGCGGGGGGATCTTCTGGTTGAACCAAGAATCCGGCAACGCCAAGATTGAAAACAAGCGTATTTCGATGCTCCGGAAGACGACCAACTGGTGGCCAAGTCAGCAGTCCTTATCAGGCGGGCGGGGGAGAAAATCAAGTTCAACGAAGAATCCGGCGAAGCCAAGATCGAAAACAGGCGCATTTCGATGCTCCGGAAGACGACCAACTGGTGGCCAAGTCAGCAGTCCTTATCAGGCGGGCGGGGGAACGTCAGGTTCAACCAAGAATCCGGCGATGCCAAGATCGAAAACAGGTGTATTCCGATGCTCCGGAAGACGACCAACTGGTGGCCGAGTCAGCAGTCCTTATCAGGCGGGCGGGGGGAACGTCATGTTCAACCAGATCCGGCGAAGCCAAGATCGAAAACAGGCGTTTTTTGATGCTCCGAAAGACGACCAACTGGTGGCCAAGTCAGGAGTCCTTATCAGGCGGGAGGGGGGAATGTCAGGTTAAACCAGATCCGGCGAAGCCAAGATCGAAAACAGGCGTATTTCGATGCTCCGGAAGACGACCAACTGGTGGCCAAGTCAGGAGTCCTTATCAGGCGGAAGAGGGGAATGTCAGGTTCAACCAGATCCGGCGAAGCCAAGATCGAAAACAGGCGTATTTCGATGCTCCTGAAGACGACCAACTGGTGGCAAAGTCAGGAGTCCTTATCAGGCGGGAGGGGGAATGTCATGTTCAACCAGATCAGGGGAAGCCAAGATCGAAAACAGGAGTATTTCGATGTTCCGGAAGACGACGAACTGGTGGCCAAGTCAGCAGCCCTTATCAGGCGGGCGGGTGGAACGTCAGGTTCAACGAAGAATCCGGCGATGCCAAGATCGAAAACAGGCGTATTTCGATGCTCCGGAAGACGACCAACTGGTGTCCAAGTCAGCAGTCCCTATCAGGCAGGCGAGGGGAAAGTCAGGTTCAACCAAGTATCCCGCGAAGCCAAGATCCAAAACAGGCGTATTTCGATGCTCCGGAAGACGAAGAACTGGTGGCCAAGTAAGCAGTCCTTATCAGACAGGCGAGGAGAAAGTCAGGTTCAACCAGATCCGGCGAAGCCAAGATCGAAAAGAGGCGTATGTCGATGCTCCGGAAGACGACCGACTGGTGGCCAAGTCAGCAGTCCTTATCAGGCCGGCGGTGGGGGGGGGGGCATAGAATTCATCCAAGAATCCGGCGAAGCCAAGATAGAAAACAGGCGTATTTCGATGCTCCGGAAGACGACCAACTGGTGGCCAAGTCAACAGTCCTTATCAGGCGGGCAGAGGGAACATCAGGTTCAACCAGATCCGGCGAAGCCAAGATCCAAAACAGGCGTGTTTCGATGCTCCGGAAGAAGACCAACTGGTGACCAAGTCAGCAGTGCTTATCAGGCGGGCTGGGGGAAAGTCAGGTTGAACCACATCTGGCGAAGCCAATATCGAAAACAGGCGTATTTCGATGCTCCGGAAGACGACCAACTGGTGGCCAAGTCAGCAGTCCTTATCAGGCGGGCGGGGAGAACGTCAGGGTAAACCAGATCCGGCGAAGCCAAGATCGAAAACAGGCGTATTTCGATGCTCCGGAAGACGACCAACTGGTGGCCAAGTCAGCAGTCCTTATCAGGCGGGCGGGGGGGACATAGGATTCAACCAAGAATCCGGCGAAGCCAAGATCGAAAACAGGCGTATTTCGATGATCCGGAAGACGACCAATTGGTGGCCATGTCAGCAGTCCTTATCAGGCGGGCGGGGGGGAACATCATGTTCCACCAAGAATCTGGCGAAGCCAAGATCGAAAACAGGCGTATTTCGATGCTCCGGAAGACGACCAACTGGTGGCCAAGTCAGCCGTCCTTATCAGGCGGGCAGAGGAAACATCAGGTTCAACCATATCCGGCGAAGCCAAGATCGAAAACAGGCGTATTTCGATGCTCCGGAAGACGACCAACTGTTGGCCAAGTCAGCAGTCCTTATCAGGCGGGCGGGGGGGGGGGAGAAAATCAAGTTCAAACAAAAATCCGGCGAAGCCAAGATCGAGAACAGGCGCATTTCGATGCTCCGGAAGACGACCAACTGGTGGCCAAGTCAGCAGTCCTTATCAGGCGGGCGGGGGAACGTCAGGTTCAACCAAGAATCCGGCGATGCAAAGATCGAAAACAGGTGTATTTCGATGCTCCGGAAGACGACCAACTGGTGACTTAGTCAGCAGTCCTTATCAGGCGGGCGTGGGGATCGTCAGGTTTAACCAGATCCGTCGAAGCCAAGATCGAAAACAGGCGTATTCCGATGCTCCGGAAGACGACCAACTGGTGGCCGAGTCAGCAGTCCTTATCAGGCGGGCGGGGGGAACGTCAGGTTCAACCAGATCCGGCGAAGCCAAGATCGAAAACAGGCGTATTTCGATGCTCCGGAAGACGAACAACTGGTGGCCAAGTCAGCAGTCCTTATCAGGCGGGCGGGGGGAACGTAATGTTCAACCAGATCCGGCGAAGCCAATATCGAAAACAGGCGTTTTTTGATGCTCCGAAAGACGACCAACAGGTAGCCAAGTCAGGAGTCCTTATCAGGCGGGAGGGGAGGATGTCAGTTTAAACCAGATCCGGCGAAGCAGAGATCGAAAACAGGCGTATTTCGATGCTCCGGAAGACGACCAACTGGTGTCAAAGTCAGGAGTCCTAATCAGGCGGGCGGTGGGAATGTCAATCTCAACCAGATCCGGCGAAGGCAAGATCGAAAACAGGCGTATTTCGACGCTCCGGAAGACGGCCAACTGGTGGCCAAGTCAGGAGTCCTTATCAGGCGGGAGGGGAGAATGTCAGGTTCAACCAGATCCGGCGAAGCCAAGATCGAAAACAGGCGTATTTCGATGCTCCGGAAGACGACCAACTGGTGGCCAAGTCAGGAGTCCTTATCAGGCGGAAGAGGGGAATGTCAGGTTCAACCAGATCCGGCGAAGCCAAGATCGAAAACAGGCGTATTTCGATGCTCCTGAAGACGACCAACTGGTGGCAAAGTCAGGAGTCCTTATCAGGCGGGAGGGGGGAATGTCAGGTTCAACCAGATCCTGCGAAGCCAAGATCGAAAACAGGCGTATTTCGATGCTCCGGAAGACGACCAACTGGTGTCCAAGTCAGCAGTCCTTATCAGGCGGGCAGGGGGAAACATCAGGTTCAACGAAGAATCCGGCGATGCCAAGATCGAAAACAGGCGTATTTCAATGCTCCGGAAGACGACCAACTGGTGGCAAAGTCAGCAGTCCTTATCAGACAGGCGAGGGGAAAGTCAGGTTCAACCAAGTATCCGGCGAAGCCAAGATCGAAAGCAGGCGTATTTCGATGCTCCGGAAGACGAAGAACTGGTGGCCAAGTAAGCAGTCCTTATGAGACAGGCGAGGAGAAAGTCAGGTTCAACCAAGAATCCGGCAAAGCCAAGATAGAAAACAGGCGTATTTCGATGCTCCGGAAGACGACCAATTGGTGGCCAAGTCAGCAGTCCTTATCAGGCAGGCGGGGGGAACATCAGGTTCAACCAAGAATCCGGCGAAGCCAAGATAGAAAACAGGCGTATTTCGATGCTCCTGAAGACGACCAACTGGTGGCAAAGTCAGGAGTCCTTATCAGGCGGGAGGGGGGAATGTCAGGTTCAACCAGATCCAGCGAAGCCAGGATCGAAAACAGGCGTATTTCGATGCTCTGGAAGACGACCAACTGGTGGCCAAGTCAGCAGTCCTTATCAGGCGGGCGGGGGGGGGAACTTCAGGTTCAACGAAGAATCCGGCGATGCCATGATCGAAAACAGGCGTATTTCAATGCTCCGGAAGACGACCAACTGGTGGCCAAGTCAGCAGTCCTTATCAGGCAGGCGAGGGGAAAGTCAGGTTCAACCAAGTATGCCGCGAAGCCAAGATCGAAAACAGGCGTATTTCGATGCTCCGGAAGACGAACAACTGGTGGCCAAGTAAGCAGTCCTTATCAGACAGGCGAGGAGAAAGTCAGGTTCAACCAAGAATCCGGCAAAGCCAAGATAGAAAACAGGCGTATTTCGATGCTCCGGAAGACGACCAATTGGTGGCCAAGTCAGCAGTCCTTATCAGGCAGGCGGGGGGAACGTCAGGTTCAACCAAGTATCCCGCGAAGCCAAGATCGAAAACAGGCGTATTTCGATGCTCCGGAAGACGAACAACTGGTGGCCAAGTAAGCAGTCCTTATCAGACAGGCGAGGAGAAAGTCAGGTTCAACCAAGAATCCGGCAAAGCCAAGATAGAAAACAGGCGTATTTCGATGCTCCGGAAGACGACCAACTGGTGGCCAAGTCAGCAGCCCTTATAAGCGGGCGGGGAGAACGTCAGGTTCAACCAGATCCGGCGAAGCCAAGATCGAAAAGAGGCGTATGTCGATGCTCCGGAAGACGACCGACTGGTGGCCAAGTCAGCAGTCCTTATCAGGCCGGCGGGGGGGGGGCATAGAATTCATCCAAGAATCCGGCGAAGCCAAGATAGAAAACAGGCGTATTTCGATGCTCCGGAAGACGACCAACTGGTGGCCAAGTCAACAGTCCTTATCAGGCGGGCAGAGGGAACATCAGGTTCAACCAGATCCGGCGAAGCCAAGATCCAAAACAGGCGTATTTCGATGCTTCGGAAGACGACTAACTGGTGGCCAAATCAGCAGTCCTTATCAGGCGGGCGGGGGGGACATAGGATTCAACCAAGAATCCGGCGAAGCCAAGATCAAAAACAGGCGTATTTCGATGCTCCGGAAGACGACCAACTGGTGACCAAGTCAGCAGTGCTTATCAGGCGGGCTGGGGGAAAGTCAGGTTGAACCACATCTGGCGAAGCCAATATCGAAAACAGGCGTATTTCGATGCTCCGGAAGACGACCGACTGGTGGCCAAGTCAGCAGTCCTTATCAGGCGGGCGGGGGAACATCAGGTTCAACCAAGAATCCGGCGAAGCCAAGATTGGAAACAGGCGTATTTCGATGCTCCGGAAGACGACTAACTGGTGGCCAAATCAGCAGTCCTTATCAGGCAGGCGAGGGGAAAGTCAGGTTCAACCAAGTATCCGGCGAAGCCAAGATCGAAAACAAGCGTATTAAGATGCTCCGGAAGACGACCAACTGGTGGCCAAGTCAGCAGTCCTTATCAGGCGGGCGGGGGGATCTTCTGGTTGAACCAAGAATCCGGCAACGCCAAGATTGAAAACAAGCGTATTTCGATGCTCCGGAAGACGACCAACTGGTGGCCAAGTCAGCAGTCCTTATCAGGCGGGCGGGGGAGAAAATCAAGTTCAACGAAGAATCCGGCGAAGCCAAGATCGAAAACAGGCGCATTTCGATGCTCCGGAAGACGACCAACTGGTGGCCAAGTCAGCAGTCCTTATCAGGCGGGCGGGGGAACGTCAGGTTCAACCAAGAATCCGGCGATGCCAAGATCGAAAACAGGTGTATTCCGATGCTCCGGAAGACGACCAACTGGTGGCCGAGTCAGCAGTCCTTATCAGGCGGGCGGGGGGAACGTCATGTTCAACCAGATCCGGCGAAGCCAAGATCGAAAACAGGCGTTTTTTGATGCTCCGAAAGACGACCAACTGGTGGCCAAGTCAGGAGTCCTTATCAGGCGGGCGGGTGGAACGTCAGGTTCAACGAAGAATCCGGCGATGCCAAGATCGAAAACAGGCGTATTTCGATGCTCCGGAAGACGACCAACTGGTGTCCAAGTCAGCAGTCCCTATCAGGCAGGCGAGGGGAAAGTCAGGTTCAACCAAGTATCCCGCGAAGCCAAGATCCAAAACAGGCGTATTTCGATGCTCCGGAAGACGAACAACTGGTGGCCAAGTAAGCAGTCCTTATCAGACAGGCGAGGAGAAAGTCAGGTTCAACCAAGAATCCGGCAAAGCCAAGATAGAAAACAGGCGTATTTCGATGCTCCGGAAGACGACCAATTGGTGGCCAAGTCAGCAGTCCTTATAAGCAGGCGGGGAGAACGTCAGGTTCAACCAGATCCGGCGAAGCCAAGATCGAGAAGAGGCGTATGTCGATGCTCCGGAAGACGACCGACTGGTGGCCAAGTCAGCAGTCCTTATCAGGCCGGCGGTGGGGGGGGGCATAGAATTCATCCAAGAATCCGGCGAAGCCAAGATAGAAAACAGGCGTATTTCGATGCTCCGGAAGACGACCAACTGGTGGCCAAGTCAGCAGTCCTTATCAGGCGGGCTGGGGGAACAGTCAGGTTGCAACCACGATCCGGCGAAGCCAAGATCCAAAACAGGCGTATTTCGATGCTCCGGAAGACGAACAACTGGTGGCCAAGTAAGCAGTCCTTATCAGACAGGCGAGGAGAAAGTCAGGTTCAACCAAGAATCCGGCAAAGCCAAGATAGAAAACAGGCGTATTTCGATGCTCCGGAAGACGACCAATTGGTGGCCAAGTCAGCAGTCCTTAGCAGGCAGGCGGGGGGAACGTCAGGTTCAACCAAGAATCCGGCGAAGCCAAGACAGAAAACAGGCGTATTTCGATGCTCCGGAAGACGACACACTGGTGGCCAAGTCAGCAGTCCTTATAAGCGGGCGGGGAGAACGTCAGGTTCAACCAGATCCGGCGAAGCCAAGATCGAAAAGAGGCGTATGTCGATGCTCCGGAAGACGACCAACTGGTGGCCAAGTCAGCAGTCCTTATCAGGCCGGCGGGGGGGCATAGAATTCATCCAAGAATCCGGCGAAGCCAAGATAGAAAACAGGCGTATTTCGATGCTCCGGAAGACGACCAACTGGTGGCCAAGTCAACAGTCCTTATCAGGCGGGCAGAGGGAACATCAGGTTCAACCAGATCCGGCGAAGCCAAGATCCAAAACAGGCGTATTTCGATGCTCCGGAGGACGACTAACTGGTGGCCAAATCAGCAGTCCTTATCAGGCGGGCGGGGGGGACATACTATTCAACCAAGAATCCGGCGAAGCCAAGATCGAAAACAGGCGTATTTCGATGCTCCGGAAGACGACCAACTGGTGGCCAAGTCAGCAGTCCTTATCAGGCGGGCGGGGGGAATGTCAGGTTCAACCAGATCCGGCGAAGCCAAGATCGAAAAAAGGCGTATTTCGATGCTCCGGAAGACGACCAACTAGTGGCCAAGTCAGGAGTCCTTATTAGGCGGGAGGGGGGAATGTCAGGTTCAACCACATCCGGCGAAACCAAGATCGAAAACAGGCGTATTTCGATGCTCCGGAAGACAACCAACTGGTGGCCAAGTCAGCAGTGCTTATCAGGCGGGCGGGTGAACGTCAGGTTCAACCAGATCCGGCGAAGCCAAGATCGAAAACAGGCGTATTTCGATGCTCCGGAACACGACCAACTGGTGGCAAAGTCAGGAGTCCTTATCAGGCGGGAGGGGGGAATGTCAGGTTCAACCAGATCAGGCGAAGCCAAGATCGAAAACAGGCGTATTTAGATGCTCCGGAAGACGACCAACTGGTGGCAAAGTCAGGAGTCCTTATCAGGCGGGCGGTGGGAATGTCAAATTCAACCAGATCCGGCGAGGTCAAGATCGAAAACAGGCGTATTTCGATGCTCCGGAAGACGACCAACTGGTGGCCAAGTCAGCAGTCCTTTTCAGGCGGGCGGGGGGAACGTCAGGTTCAACCAGATCCGGCGAAGCCAAGGTCGAAAACAGGCGTATTTCGATGCTCCGGAAGACGACCAACTGGTGGCCAAGTCAACAGTCCTTGTCAGGCGGACGGGGGGGGGGGTGGGAACATTAGGTTCAACCAAGAATCCGGCGAAGCCAAGATCGAAAACGGGCGTATTTCGATGCTCCGGAAGACGACCAACTGGTGGCCAAGTCAGCATTCCTTATCAGGAAGGCGGGGGAAAAGTCAGGTTCAACCAAGGATCCGGCGAAGCCAAGATCGAAAACAGGCGTATTTCGATGCTCCGGAAGACGACCAACTGGTGGCCAAGTCAGCAGTCCTTATCAGGCAGGCGAGGGGAAAGTCAGGTTCAACCAAGTATCCTGCGAAGCCAAGATCGAAAACTGGCGTATTTCGATGCTCTGGAAGACGACCAACTGGTGGCCACGTCAGCAGTCCTTATCAGGCAGGCGAGGGGAAAGTCAGGTTCAACCAAGTATCCGGCGAAGCCAAGATCGAAAACAAGCGTATTTCGATGCTCCGGAAGACGACCAACTGGTGGCCAAGTCAGCAGTCCTTATCAGGCGGGCGGGGGGATCTTCTGGTTGAACCAAGAATCCGGCAACGCCAAAATTGAAAACAAGCGTATTTCGATGCTCCGGAAGACGACCAACTGGTGGCCAAGTCAGCAGTCCTTATCAGGCGGGCGGGGGAGAAAATCAAGTTCAACGAAGAATCCGGCGAAGCCAAGATCGAAAAAAGGCGTATTTCGATGCTCCGGAAGACGACCAACTGGTGGCCAAGTCAGGAGTCCTTATTAGGCGGGAGGGGGGAATGTCAGGTTCAACCACATCCGGCGAAACCAAGATCGAAAACAGGCGTATTTCGATGCTCCGGAAGACAACCAACTGGTGGCCAAGTCAGCAGTGCTTATCAGGCGGGCGGGTGAACGTCAGGTTCAACCAGATCCGGCGAAGCCAAGATCGAAAACAGGCGTATTTCGATGCTCCGGAACACGACCAACTGGTGGCCAAGTCAGCAGTCCTTATCAGGCGGGCGGGGGAACGTCAGGTTCAACCAAGAATCCGGCGATGCCAAGATCGAAAACAGGTGTATTCCGATGCTCCGGAAGACGATCAACTGGTGGCCGAGTCAGCAGTCCTTATCAGGCGGGCGGGCGGAACGTCAGGTTCAACCAGATCCGGCGAAGCCAAGATAGAAAACAGGCGTATTTCGATGCTCTGGAAGACGACCAACTGGTGGCCAAGTCAGGAGTCCTTATCAGGCGGAAGAGGGGAATGTCAGCTTCAACCAGATCCGGCGAAGCCAAGACCGAAAATAGGCGTATTTCGATGCTCCGGAAGACGACAAACTGGTGGCCAAGTCCGGAGTCCTTATCAGGCGGAAGAGGGGAATGTCAGGTTCAACCAGATCCGGCGAAGCCAAGATCGAAAACAGGCGTATTTCGATGCTCCTGATGACGACCAACTGGTGGCAAAGTCAGGAGTCCTTATCAGGCGGGAGGGGGGAATGTCAGGTTCAACCAGATCCAGCGAAGCCAAGATCGAAAACAGGCGTATTTCGATGCTCCGGAAGACGACCAACTGGTCTCCAAGTCAGCAGTCCTTATCAGGCGGGCGGGGGGGGAACTTCAGGTTCAACGAAGAATCCGGCGATGCCATGATCGAAAACAGGCGTATTTCAATGCTCCGGAAGACGACCAACTGGTGGCCAAGTCAGCAGTCCTTATCAGGCAGGCGAGGGGAAAGTCAGGTTCAACCAAGTATGCCGCGAAGCCAAGATCGAAAACAGGCGTATTTCGATGCTCCGGAAGACGACCATTTGGTGGCCAAGTCAGCAGTCCTTATCAGGCAGGCGGGGGGAACGTCAGGTTCAACCAAGTATCCCGCGAAGCCAAGATCGAAAACAGGCGTATTTCGATGCTCCGGAAGACGAACAACTGGTGACTTAGTCAGCAGTCCTTATCAGGCGGGCGGGGGGGAATGTCAGGTTCAACCAGATCCGGCGAAGCCAAGATCGAAAAAAGGCGTATTTCGATGCTCCGGAAGACGACCAACTAGTGGCCAAGTCAGGAGTCCTTATTAGGCGGGAGGGGGGAATGTCAGGTTCAACCACATCCGGCGAAACCAAGATCGAAAACAGGCGTATTTCGATGCTCCGGAAGACAACCAACTGGTGGCCAAGTCAGCAGTGCTTATCAGGCGGGCGGGTGAACGTCAGGTTCAACCAGATCCGGCGAAGCCAAGATCGAAAACAGGCGTATTTCGATGCTCCGGAACACGACCAACTGTTGGCAAAGTCAGGAGTCCTTATCAGGCGGGAGGGGGGAATGTCAGGTTCAACCAGATCAGGCGAAGCCAAGATCGAAAACAGGCGTATTTAGATGCTCCGGAAGACGACCAACTGGTGGCAAAGTCAGGAGTCCTTATCAGGCGGGCGGTGGGAATGTCAAATTCAACCAGATCCGGCGAGGTCAAGATCGAAAACAGGCGTATTTCGATGCTCCGGAAGACGACCAACTGGTGGCCAAGTCAGCAGTCCTTTTCAGGCGGGCGGGGGGAACGTCAGGTTCAACCAGATCCGGCGAAGCCAAGGTCGAAAACAGGCGTATTTCGATGCTCCGGAAGACGACCAACTGGTGGCCAAGTCAACAGTCCTTGTCAGGCGGACGGGGGGGGGGTGGGAACATTAGGTTCAACCAAGAATCCGGCGAAGCCAAGATCGAAAACGGGCGTATTTCGATGCTCCGGAAGACGACCAACTGGTGGCCAAGTCAGCATTCCTTATCAGGCAGGCGGGGGAAAAGTCAGGTTCAACCAAGGATCCGGCGAAGCCAAGATCGAAAACAGGCGTATTTCGATGCTCCGGAAGACGACCAACTGGTGGCCAAGTCAGCAGTCCTTATCAGGCAGGCGAGGGGAAAGTCAGGTTCAACCAAGTATCCTGCGAAGCCAAGATCGAAAACTGGCGTATTTCGATGCTCTGGAAGACGACCAACTGGTGGCCACGTCAGCAG
>JARKHS020036708.1:0-100705 GCA_030143305.2 Amblyomma americanum
AGCAGCAGCAGCAGCAGCAGCAGCATAGCAGCAGCAGCAGCAGCATAGCAGCAGCAGCAGCAGCAGCAGCAGCAGCAGCAGCAGCAGCAGCATCAGCAGCAGCAGCAGCAGCATAGCAGCAGCAGCAGCAGCAGCATAGCAGCAGCAGCAGCAGCAGCAGCTAGCAGCAGCAGCAGCAGCAGCAGCATAGCAGCAGCAGCAGCAGCAGCAGCATAGCAGCAGCAGCAGCAGCATAGCAGCAGCAGCAGCAGCAGCAGCAGCAGCAGCAGCAGCAGCAGCAGCAGCAGCAGCAGCATAGCAGCAGCAGCAGCAGCAGCATCAGCAGCAGCAGCAGCATAGCAGCAGCAGCAGCAGCAGCAGCATAGCAGCAGCAGCAGCAGCAGCAGCAGCATAGCAGCAGCAGCAGCAGCAGCATAGCAGCAGCAGCAGCAGCAGCATAGCAGCAGCAGCAGCAGCAGCATAGCAGCAGCAGCAGCAGCAGCAGCAGCAGCAGCAGCAGCAGCAGCAGCAGCATAGCAGCAGCAGCAGCAGCAGCATAGCAGCAGCAGCAGCAGCAGCATAGCAGCAGCAGCAGCAGCAGCAGCATAGCAGCAGCAGCAGCAGCAGCAGCATAGCAGCAGCAGCAGCAGCAGCATAGCAGCAGCAGCAGCAGCAGCAGCATAGCAAGCAGCAGCAGCAGCAGCAGCAGCATAGCAGCAGCAGCAGCATAGCATAGCAGCAGCAGCAGCAGCAGCATAGCAAGCAGCAGCAGCAGCAGCAGCAGCATAGCAGCAGCAGCAGCAGCAGCATAGCATAGCAGCAGCAGCAGCAGCATAGCAGCAGCAGCAGCAGCAGCAGCAGCAGCAGCAGCAGCAGCAGCAGCAGCAGCAGCAGCATAGCAGCAGCAGCAGCAGCAGCAGCAGCAGCAGCATAGCAGCAGCAGCAGCATAGCATAGCAGCAGCAGCAGCAGCAGCATAGCAGCAGCAGCAGCAGCAGCATAGCAGCAGCAGCAGCAGCATAGCATAGCAGCAGCAGCAGCAGCAGCATAGCAGCAGCAGCAGCAGCAGCAGCATAGCAGCAGCAGCAGCAGCAGCATAGCATAGCAGCAGCAGCAGCAGCATAGCATAGCAGCAGCAGCAGCAGCAGCATAGCATAGCAGCAGCAGCAGCAGCATAGCAGCAGCAGCAGCAGCAGCATAGCATAGCAGCAGCAGCAGCAGCAGCATAGCAGCAGCAGCAGCAGCAGCATAGCAGCAGCAGCAGCAGCAGCATAGCAGCAGCAGCAGCAGCAGCATAGCAGCAGCAGCAGCAGCAGCATAGCAGCAGCAGCAGCAGCAGCAGCATAGCAGCAGCAGCAGCAGCAGCATAGCAGCAGCAGCAGCAGCAGCAGCAGCAGCAGCAGCAGCAGCAGCAGCAGCAGCAGCAGCAGCAGCAGCAGCAGCAGCAGCAGCAGCATAGCAGCAGCAGCAGCAGCAGCATAGCAGCAGCAGCAGCAGCAGCATAGCAGCAGCAGCAGCAGCAGCATAGCAGCAGCAGCAGCAGCAGCAGCAGCAGCAGCAGCAGCAGCAGCATAGCAGCAGCAGCAGCAGCAGCATAGCAGCAGCAGCAGCAGCAGCAGCAGCAGCAGCAGCAGCATAGCAGCAGCAGCAGCAGCATGCAGCAGCAGCAGCAGCAGCAGCAGCAGCATAGCAGCAGCAGCAGCAGCAGCAGCAGCAGCAGCAGCAGCAGCATAGCAGCAGCAGCAGCAGCAGCATAGCAGCAGCAGCAGCAGCAGCATAGCAGCAGCAGCAGCAGCAGCAGCATAGCAGCAGCAGCAGCAGCAGCATAGCAGCAGCAGCAGCAGCATAGCAGCAGCAGCAGCAGCAGCATAGCAGCAGCAGCAGCAGCAGCATAGCAGCAGCAGCAGCAGCAGCAGCAGCAGCAGCAGCAGCAGCAGCAGCAGCAGCAGCAGCAGCAGCAGCAGCAGCAGCATAGCAGCAGCAGCAGCAGCAGCAGCAGCAGCAGCAGCAGCATAGCAGCAGCAGCAGCAGCAGCAGCAGCAGCAGCAGCAGCAGCAGCAGCAAGCAGCAGCAGCAGCAGCATAGCAGCAGCAGCAGCAGCAGCATAGCAGCAGCAGCAGCAGCAGCAGCATAGCAGCAGCAGCAGCAGCATAGCAGCAGCAGCAGCAGCAGCATAGCAGCAGCAGCAGCAGCAGCAGCAGCAGCAGCAGCAGCAGCATAGCAGCAGCAGCAGCAGCAGCATAGCAGCAGCAGCAGCAGCAGCAGCATAGCAGCAGCAGCAGCAGCAGCAGCATAGCAGCAGCAGCAGCAGCAGCAGCAGCAGCAGCAGCAGCAGCAGCAGCAGCAGCAGCATGCAGCAGCAGCAGCAGCAGCATAGCAGCAGCAGCAGCAGCAGCATAGCAGCAGCAGCAGCAGCAGCATAGCAGCAGCAGCAGCAGCAGCAGCATAGCAGCAGCAGCAGCAGCAGCAGCATAGCAGCAGCAGCAGCAGCAGCAGCAGCAGCAGCAGCATAGCAGCAGCAGCAGCAGCAGCAGCATAGCAGCAGCAGCAGCAGCAGCAGCAGCAGCAGCAGCAGCAGCAGCAGCATAGCAGCAGCAGCAGCAGCAGCAGCAGCAGCAGCAGCAGCAGCAGCAGCAGCAGCAGCAGCAGCAGCAGCAGCAGCAGCATAGCAGCAGCAGCAGCAGCAGCATAGCAGCAGCAGCAGCAGCAGCATGCAGCAGCAGCAGCAGCAGCAGCAGCATAGCAGCAGCAGCAGCAGCAGCAGCAGCAGCAGCAGCAGCAGCAGCAGCAGCATAGCAGCAGCAGCAGCAGCAGCATAGCAGCAGCAGCAGCAGCAGCAGCAGCATAGCAGCAGCAGCAGCAGCAGCAGCATAGCAGCAGCAGCAGCAGCAGCAGCATAGCAGCAGCAGCAGCAGCAGCAGCAGCAGCAGCAGCAGCAGCAGCAGCATAGCAGCAGCAGCAGCAGCATAGCAGCAGCAGCAGCAGCAGCATAGCAGCAGCAGCAGCAGCAGCAGCAGCAGCAGCAGCAGCAGCAGCAGCAGCAGCAGCAGCAGCATAGCAGCAGCAGCAGCAGCAGCAGCAGCAGCAGCAGCAGCAGCAGCAGCAGCAGCAGCAGCAGCAGCAGCATAGCAGCAGCAGCAGCAGCAGCAGCATAGCAGCAGCAGCAGCAGCAGCAGCATAGCAGCAGCAGCAGCAGCAGCAGCATAGCAGCAGCAGCAGCAGCAGCATAGCAGCAGCAGCAGCAGCATAGCAGCAGCAGCAGCAGCAGCAGCATAGCAGCAGCAGCAGCAGCAGCATAGCAGCAGCAGCAGCAGCAGCAGCAGCATAGCAGCAGCAGCAGCAGCAGCAGCAGCATAGCAGCAGCAGCAGCAGCAGCAGCAGCAGCAGCAGCAGCAGCAGCAGCATAGCAGCAGCATAGCAGCAGCAGCAGCAGCAGCAGCAGCAGCAGCAGCAGCAGCAGCAGCATAGCAGCAGCAGCAGCAGCAGCATAGCAGCAGCAGCAGCAGCAGCAGCATAGCAGCAGCAGCAGCAGCAGCAGCATAGCAGCAGCAGCAGCAGCAGCAGCAGCATAGCAGCAGCAGCAGCAGCAGCATAGCAGCAGCAGCAGCAGCAGCAGCAGCAGCAGCAGCAGCAGCAGCAGCAGCAGCAGCATAGCAGCAGCAGCAGCAGCAGCAGCATAGCAGCAGCAGCAGCAGCAGCAGCATAGCAGCAGCAGCAGCAGCAGCAGCATAGCAGCAGCAGCAGCAGCAGCAGCAGCATAGCAGCAGCAGCAGCAGCAGCATAGCAGCAGCAGCAGCAGCAGCAGCAGCAGCAGCAGCAGCATAGCAGCAGCAGCAGCAGCAGCAGCATAGCAGCAGCAGCAGCAGCAGCATAGCAGCAGCAGCAGCAGCATAGCAGCAGCAGCAGCAGCAGCATAGCAGCAGCAGCAGCAGCAGCAGCAGCAGCAGCAGCAGCAGCAGCAGCATAGCAGCAGCAGCAGCAGCATAGCAGCAGCAGCAGCAGCAGCAGCAGCAGCAGCAGCAGCATAGCAGCAGCAGCAGCAGCAGCAGCAGCATAGCAGCAGCAGCAGCAGCAGCAGCATAGCAGCAGCAGCAGCAGCAGCATAGCAGCAGCAGCAGCAGCAGCAGCATAGCAGCAGCAGCAGCAGCAGCAGCATAGCAGCAGCAGCAGCAGCATAGCAGCAGCAGCAGCAGCAGCATAGCAGCAGCAGCAGCAGCAGCAGCAGCATAGCAGCAGCAGCAGCAGCAGCAGCAGCAGCAGCAGCAGCAGCAGCAGCAGCAGCAGCATAGCAGCAGCAGCAGCAGCAGCATAGCAGCAGCAGCAGCAGCATAGCAGCAGCAGCAGCAGCAGCAGCAGCAGCAGCAGCAGCAGCAGCAGCAGCAGCAGCAGCAGCAGCATAGCAGCAGCAGCAGCAGCAGCAGCATAGCAGCAGCAGCAGCAGCAGCAGCAGCATAGCAGCAGCAGCAGCAGCAGCAGCAGCAGCAGCAGCAGCAGCATAGCAGCAGCAGCAGCAGCATAGCAGCAGCAGCAGCAGCAGCAGCATAGCAGCAGCAGCAGCAGCAGCAGCATAGCAGCAGCAGCAGCAGCAGCAGCATAGCAGCAGCAGCAGCAGCAGCAGCAGCATAGCAGCAGCAGCAGCAGCATAGCAGCAGCAGCAGCAGCAGCATAGCAGCAGCAGCAGCAGCAGCATAGCAGCAGCAGCAGCAGCAGCAGCATAGCAGCAGCAGCAGCAGCAGCATAGCAGCAGCAGCAGCAGCATAGCAGCAGCAGCAGCAGCAGCAGCATAGCAGCAGCAGCAGCAGCAGCAGCTAGCAGCAGCAGCAGCAGCAGCATAGCAGCAGCAGCAGCAGCAGCAGCAGCAGCAGCATAGCAGCAGCAGCAGCAGCATAGCAGCAGCAGCAGCAGCAGCAGCAGCATAGCAGCAGCAGCAGCAGCAGCAGCATAGCAGCAGCAGCAGCAGCATAGCAGCAGCAGCAGCAGCAGCATAGCAGCAGCAGCAGCAGCAGCAGCATAGCAGCAGCAGCAGCAGCAGCAGCATAGCAGCAGCAGCAGCAGCATAGCAGCAGCAGCAGCAGCAGCAGCATAGCAGCAGCAGCAGCAGCATAGCAGCAGCAGCAGCAGCAGCAGCAGCAGCAGCAGCAGCATAGCAGCAGCAGCAGCAGCATAGCAGCAGCAGCAGCAGCAGCATAGCAGCAGCAGCAGCAGCAGCAGCATAGCAGCAGCAGCAGCAGCAGCATAGCAGCAGCAGCAGCAGCAGCATAGCAGCAGCAGCAGCAGCAGCAGCATAGCAGCAGCAGCAGCAGCAGCAGCATAGCAGCAGCAGCAGCAGCATAGCAGCAGCAGCAGCAGCAGCAGCAGCATAGCAGCAGCAGCAGCAGCAGCAGCAGCAGCAGCAGCAGCATAGCAGCAGCAGCAGCAGCAGCATAGCAGCAGCAGCAGCAGCAGCATAGCAGCAGCAGCAGCAGCAGCAGCATAGCAGCAGCAGCAGCAGCAGCATGCAGCAGCAGCAGCAGCAGCAGCAGCATAGCAGCAGCAGCAGCAGCAGCAGCAGCATAGCAGCAGCAGCAGCAGCATAGCAGCAGCAGCAGCAGCAGCAGCAGCAGCAGCAGCAGCAGCAGCAGCATAGCAGCAGCAGCAGCAGCAGCATAGCAGCAGCAGCAGCAGCAGCATAGCAGCAGCAGCAGCAGCAGCAGCATAGCAGCAGCAGCAGCAGCAGCAGCAGCAGCAGCAGCAGCATAGCAGCAGCAGCAGCAGCAGCAGCAGCATAGCAGCAGCAGCAGCAGCATAGCAGCAGCAGCAGCAGCAGCAGCAGCAGCAGCAGCAGCAGCATAGCAGCAGCAGCAGCAGCAGCAGCAGCATAGCAGCAGCAGCAGCAGCAGCAGCATAGCAGCAGCAGCAGCAGCAGCAGCATAGCAGCAGCAGCAGCAGCAGCAGCATAGCAGCAGCAGCAGCAGCAGCATAGCAGCAGCAGCAGCAGCAGCAGCAGCAGCAGCAGCAGCAGCATAGCAGCAGCAGCAGCAGCAGCAGCATAGCAGCAGCAGCAGCAGCAGCAGCAGCAGCAGCAGCAGCAGCAGCAGCAGCATAGCAGCAGCAGCAGCAGCAGCAGCAGCATAGCAGCAGCAGCAGCAGCAGCATAGCAGCAGCAGCAGCAGCAGCAGCTAGCAGCAGCAGCAGCAGCAGCAGCATAGCAGCAGCAGCAGCAGCAGCATAGCAGCAGCAGCAGCAGCAGCAGCATAGCAGCAGCAGCAGCAGCAGCAGCATAGCAGCAGCAGCAGCAGCAGCAGCAGCAGCAGCATAGCAGCAGCAGCAGCAGCAGCATAGCAGCAGCAGCAGCAGCATAGCAGCAGCAGCAAGCAGCAGCAGCAGCAGCAGCAGCAGCATAGCAGCAGCAGCAGCATAGCAGCAGCAGCATAGCAGCAGCAGCAGCAGCAGCAGCAGCATAGCAGCAGCAGCAGCAGCAGCAGCATAGCAGCAGCAGCAGCAGCAGCAGCAGCATAGCAGCAGCAGCATCAGCAGCAGCAGCAGCAGCAGCAGCATAGCAGCAGCAGCAGCAGCATAGCAGCAGCAGCAGCAGCAGCAGCATAGCAGCAGCAGCAGCAGCAGCAGCATAGCAGCAGCAGCAGCAGCAGCAGCATAGCAGCAGCAGCAGCAGCATAGCAGCAGCAGCAGCAGCAGCAGCAGCAGCATAGCAGCAGCATAGCAGCAGAAGCAGCAGCAGCAGCAGCATAGCAGCAGCAGCAGCAGCAGCAGCATAGCAGCAGCAGCAGCAGCAGCATAGCAGCAGCAGGAGCAGCAGCAGCATAGCAGCAGCAGCAGTAGCAGCAGCATAGCAGCAGCAGCAGCAGCATAGCAGCAGCAGCAGCAGCAGCATAGCAGCAGCAGCAGCAGCAGCAGCAGCAGCATAGCAGCAGCAGCAGCATAGCAGCAGCAGCAGCAGCAGCAGCATAGCAGCAGCAGCAGCAGCAGCATAGCAGCAGCAGCAGCAGCAGCATAGCAGCAGCAGCAGCAGCAGCATAGCAAGCAGCAGCAGCAGCAGCAGCAGCAGCATAGCAGCAGCTGCTGCAGCAGCAGCAGCAGCAGCAGCAGCATAGCAGCAGCAGCAGCATAGCAGCGGCATAGCAGCAGCATAGCAGCAGCAGCAGCAGCATAGCAGCAGCAGCAGCAGCAGCAGCATAGCAGCAGCAGCAGCAGCATAGCAGCAGCAGCAGCAGCATAGCAGCAGCAGCAGCAGCAGCAGCATGCAGCAGCAGCAGCAGCAGCAGCAGCATAGCAGCAGCAGCAGCAGCAGCAGCATAGCAGCAGCAGCAGCAGCAGCAGCAGCATAGCAGCAGCAGCAGCAGCATAGCAGCAGCAGCAGCAGCATAGCAGCAGCAGCAGCAGCATAGCAGCAGCAGCAGCAGCAGCAGCAGCAGCAGCAGCAGCAGCATAGCAGCAGCAGCAAGCAGCAGCAGCAGCAGCAGCAGCAGCATAGCAGCAGCAGCAGCAGCAGCAGCATAGCAGCAGAAGCAGCAGCAGCAGCATAGCAGCAGCAGCAGCAGCAGCAGCAGCAGCAGCAGCAGCAGCAGCAGCAGCAGCATAGCAGCAGCAGCAGCAGCAGCAGCATAGCAGCCGCAGCAGCAGCAGCAGCATAGCAGCAGCAGCAGCAGCATAGCAGCAGCAGCAGCAGCATAGCAGCAGCAGCAGCAGCAGCATAGCAGCAGCAGCAGCAGCATAGCAGCAGCAGCAGCAGCATAGCAGCAGCAGCAGCAGCAGCATAGCAGCAGCAGCAGCAGCAGCAGCAGCAGCATAGCAGCAGCAGCAGCAGCAGCATAGCAGCAGCAGCAGCAGCAGCAGCATAGCAGCAGCAGCAGCAGCAAGCAGCAGCAGCAGCAGCATAGCAGCAGCAGCAGCAGCAGCATAGCAGCAGCAGCAGCAGCAGCAGCAGCATAGCAGCAGCAGCAGCAGCAGCAGCATAGCAGCAGCAGCAGCATAGCAGCAGCAGCAGCAGCAGCAGCAGCAGCAGCATAGCAGCAGCAGCAGCAGCATAGCAGCAGCAGCAGCAGCAGCAGCAGCAGCATAGCAGCAGCAGCAGCAGCAGCATAGCAGCAGCAGCAGCAGCAGCAGCAGCATAGCAGCAGCAGCAGCAGCAGCATAGCAGCAGCAGCAGCAGCATAGAAGCAGCAGCAGCAGCATAGCAGCAGCAGCAGCAGCAGCATAGCAGCAGCAGCAGCAGCAGCATAGCAGCAGCAGCAGCAGCATAGCAGCAGCAGCAGCAGCATAGACAGCAGCAGCAGCAGCAGCATAGCAGCAGCAGCAGCAGCAGCATAGCAGCAGCAGCAGCAGCAGCAGCAGCATAGCAGCAGCATAGCAGCAGCAGCAGCAGCATAGCAGCAGCAGCAGCAGCAGCAGCAGCAGCATAGCAGCAGCATAGCAGCAGCATAGCAGCAGCAGCAGCAGCAGCATAGCAGCAGCAGCAGCAGCAGCATAGCAGCAGCAGCAGCAGCAGCAGCATAGCAGCAGCAGCAGCATAGCAGCAGCAGCAGCAGCAGCAGCAGCATAGCAGCAGCAGCAGCAGCAGCAGCAGCATAGCAGCAGCAGCACCATAGCAGCAGCAGCAGCAGCAGCAGCAGCAGCAGCATAGCAGCAGCAGCAGCAGCAGCAGCAGCATAGCAGCAACAGCAGCAGCAGCAGCAGCAGCAGCATAGCAGCAGCAGCAGCAGCATAGCAGCAGCAGCAGCAGCATAGCACCAGCAGCAGCAGCAGCAGCAGCAGCAGCATAGCAGCAGCAGCAGCAGCAGCATAGCAGCAGCAGCAGCAGCAGCAGCAGCATAGCAGCAGCAGCAGCAGCAGCAGCAGCATAGCAGCAGCAGCAGCATAGCAGCAGCATAGCAGCAGCAGCAGCAGCAGCATAGCAGCAGCAGCAGCAGCAGCAGCAGGAGCAGCAGCAGCAGCATAGCAGCAGCAGCAGCAGCAGCAGCATAGCAGCAGCAGCAGCAGCAGCATAGCAGCAGCAGCAGCAGCAGCAGCAGCATAGCAGCAGCAGCAGCAGCAGCAGCATAGCAGCAGCAGCAGCAGCAGCAGCATAGCAGCAGCAGCAGCAGCAGCATAGCAGCAGCAGCAGCAGCAGCAGCATAGCAGCAGCAGCAGCAGCAGCAGCAGCATAGCAGCAGCAGCAGCAGCATAGCAGCAGCAGCAGCAGCAGCAGCATAGCAGCAGCAGCAGCAGCAGCAGCATAGCAGCAGCAGCAGCAGCATAGCAACAGCAGCAGCAGCAGCAGCATAGCAGCAGCAGCAGCAGCAGCAGCAGCAGCAGCAGCAGCAGCAGCAGCAGCAGCAGCAGCAGCAGCATAGCAGCAGCAGCAGCAGCAGCAGCAGCAGCAGCAGCAGCAGCATAGCAGCAGCAGCAGCAGCAGCATAGCAGCAGCAGCAGCAGCAAAGCAGCAGCAGCAGCAGCATAGCAGCAGCAGCAGCAGCAGCATAGCAGCAGCAGCAGCATAGCAGCAGCAGCAGCAGCAGCATAGCAGCAGCAGCAGCAGCAGCAGCATAGCAGCAGCAGCAGCAGCATAGCAGCAGCATAGCAGCAGCATAGCAGCAGCAGCAGCATAGCAGCAGCAGCAGCAGCAGCATAGCAGCAGCAGCAGCAGCAGAATAGCAGCAGCAGCAGCAGCAGCATAGCAGCAGCAGCAGCAGCAGCAGCATAGCAGCAGCAGCAGCATCAGCAGCATAGCAGCAGCAACAGCAGCAGCAGCATAGCAGCAGCAGCAGCAGCAGCAGCAGCAGCATAGCAGCAGCAGCAGCAGCAGCAGCATAGCAGCAGCAGCAGCAGCAGCAGCAGCATAGCAGCAGCAGCAGCAGCAGCATAGCAGCAGCAGCAGCAGCAGCAGCATAGCAGCAGCAGCAGCAGCAGCATAGCAGCAGCAGCAGCAGCAGCATAGCAGCAGCAGCAGCAGCAGCAGCAGCAGCAGCAGCATAGCAGCAGCATAGCAGCAGCAGCAGCAGCATAGCAGCAGCAGCAGCAGCAGCAGCATAGCACCAGCAGCAGCATAGCAGCAGCATAGCAGCAGCAGCAGCAGCATAGCAGCAGCAGCAGCAGCATAGCAGCAGCAGCAGCAGCAGCATAGCAGCAGCAGCAGCAGCAGCATAGCAGCAGCAGCAGCAGCAGCAGCATAGCAGCAGCAGCAGCAGCAGCATAGCAGCAGCAGCAGCATAGCAGCAGCAGCAGCAGCAGCAGCAGCAGCAGCAGCTGCAGCAGCATAGCAGCAGCAGCAGCAGCAGCATAGCAGCAGCAGCAGCAGCAGCATAGCAGCAGCAGCAGCAGCAGCATAGTAGCAGCAGCAGCAGCAGCATAGTAGCAGCAGCAGCAGCAGCATAGCAGCAGCAGCAGCAGCAGCATAGCAGCAGCAGCAGCATAGCAGCAGCAGCAGCAGCAGCAGCAGCATAGCAGCAGCAGCATAGCAGCAGCAGCAGCAGCAGCAGCAGCAGCTAGCAGCAGCAGCAGCAGCAGCATAGCAGCAGCAGCAGCAGCAGCATAGCAGCAGCAGCAGCAGCAGCATAGCAGCAGCAGCAGCAGCATAGCAGCAGCAGCAGCAGCAGCATAGCAGCAGCAGCAGCAGCAGCAGCAGCATAGCAGCATAGCAGCAGCAGCAGCAGCATAGCAGCAGCATAGCAGCAGCATAGCAGCAGCAGCAGCAGCAGCAGCAGCAGCAGCAGCAGCAGCAGCAGCAGCAGCAGCAGCAGCAGCAGCAGCGGCAGCAGCAGCAGCGGCAGCAGCAGCGGCGAGCAGCAGCAGCAGCAGCAGCAGCAGCAGCAGCAGCAGCAGCAGCAGCAGCAGCAGCAGCAGCAGCAGCAGCAGCAGCAGCAGCAGCGGCGGCAAGCGGCGGCAAGCGGCGGCGGCAAGCGGCGGCAAGCGGCGGCGGCGGCAAGCGGCGGCGGCGGCATGCGGCGGCAAGCGGCGGCGGCGGCAAGCGGCAGCAGCAAGCGGCAGCAAGTAGCAGCAGCTCGAACTCTTCATTAGACAGGTGGCGCTGAAACAACAAGGGCAAGGCTTGTTAAAGCAAGAGAAGGCTGTGCTCATAGTTAACCAGTTTTACCGAGCAAAGCAAATTGTTTACACATGGGAATTTTTCCTGTGCATACTGAGCAGGTAAGATGGCAGCAAGGTGATACTGGAACCAATCCATCACTATAGTACCTGAACTTAAAAACAATAAATGGTTGCATACGTTAAAGAGCCACTGAGGGCAAATTGAAGTTGGCCTGTATTGACAGACAGCGGCATTCTTATGACAATGAGACCATTCTCACTGAAAATGGAGCTTTTATAAGCTAGAAAAGACTAAAAACAAAACGCAGGTGTCGCTATCGTAGGCCAATTCCTCAAGTAAACTGCATTCACTGGCAATGAATTTTGAGGCAGGGGCTATGCAACACTGCCACTCACTTCAAAACGGCAGCAACCAGACGGTGTAGACGCCATGAGTTTGAATTAGCGATAGGAGAATTTTAATGTATTAGCACTGGAATAGAGTGTCCGGTGTACAATCTTTGCCCGTAAAGTTCCGAGATTGAGTCCTGTAAAAAAATTGCGTTTAACATTGAAATCATTTGTGCAGCACCCCTTCGAAATAGTCTTCCTTGCAGTCTATACACAGCTTCCAACGCTTCATGGGGTCTTGGAAACAGTTCGAAAACGCTTCTTTTGGCAGGGCTGTCAGCTCCTTTGTCGTGGCCTCTTGAATGGCCTCCACGCTGCCCATCTAGCGACCTTTTAGGCTCTCTTCACATGATAAAACCGGAAAATATCGCACAGTGAGATAGGTCAGGCGAGTATGGCGGATGGGGAAGAACAGTAATGCTGTGCTTGGCGAGATATTTCGTCACGCTGAGAGCAATGTGCGGTCTTGCGTTATCGTGGAGAAGGCTCCATTGTCCAGATGCCCATAAGTCAGGGTGTGTGGAGAACCTGTTTTCCCCCTCCATTTCAACGCGGCCCATCTTCACCATTGTGCGTCAGGACAGCACCGGCTGGGCGAGGAGGAAACTCTCCCTCAAGGGGCAAGCAGAAACAGCGACAGGGGCGCCACCTCGAAGGTTACGCGAAATTCCGCGGAACCGGAGAGAGTCTCTTCGGGATCCGGCCAGCGTCACGAGCGGTTGCAGTTGCACGCTCTCGTCACCTTCCACGGCCGGCGCACGGAACCAGATATCCAGCGGGAACACTGCATCCGCGGACTGGGAGTGCGGGGGAGGGGAAGGCTTTGTCCCCCTGTATTTCCACAGGTGACGGCATCGCAGTGCATCACGCATGTGTTGGAGCACGGAAAGCTCCTGATTCACCGTCTGCCCTTGTGGGACGAACTCGTGGTATATAACACCTCTGGCATCGAAAAAAAAAACTATCAGCATCTACTTTGTTTCGGTCTTCTGTCGCCACACCTTTCTCGACGTCGGAGAGCTTGTGGACCGACATTCTGCGCTCTGCCTTTTTCTTTGAGGATTATATTGAAAACACCAAGTTTCGTCTTCAGCAATGATGCTGTCGGCGAAAGCAGCATCCTTCTCTGCCTCGGAGAGCAAATCAGCGCTCACTGATGTCCGCGTGTTCTTCTGCTGCTGTGTGAGGGAGTGCGGCACAAGTCTAGCATTTAGCTTTCGTTCACCCAAGTTCTCACGCAAAATTTGGTGGCATGTTGTCTTACTAATGTCGAGAGCATCTGATAGCATGCGGACTGTAATCGTGCGGTCTTGCTGTAAGATTTCTTTGATCCGAGCCACGTTGTTTTCATTCCGTGAGGTTGAAGGGCGCCCCTGCCATGTGTCATCTTCCATCGACGTTCTCCCCGAAACGAACCTCTTGTGCCACTCGAAAACTCGCGCCCGTGGTAATGTCTCGTTGCCGTACGCGTAACGAAGGAGCTCATACGCCTGTGTGGCTGTCTTGCCAAGCTTCACACAAAATTTTATGTTTACAAACTGCTCGAGGTGGACGTCCATCTCTCCACATCCACTCACAATAGAATGCGCAGACGACTAGTGACAATGTATTTTGATACATGTAGTGCCATCTAGCGCCGGCCACAACAATTAACATAAATAGCTAAGGTTATCCCCAAAAAATGGCGCTACACATACGCACCAACATTTGTTTTGGGGAATCATTTATAGAGAAGGAAATAAATCAGTCTCGAAACTTTACGGACAAAGGTTGTAGTGTTGAGTATACTTGCCACCTGCCACAGCTGGCAGGTTGCAATGTGGAGAGAGAGAGAGGCCAGACGGTGGCTGCCACGGGAATAACCCCCAAAAATGAAATAACAGCAGACAGAGAGCCTTTACCCTAAATGCCTGCCAGGTACCTAACACTGGCAAGTTTACCACAAACCCATGGGCAGGCGGCCGCCTTCCACAAAGCAGGCTTCAGGGATATACGTATGTCGAAAATCAGAAAATGTATCTAATAGTGCTACTGCACTAAAAATGATTTCGCAAAATTGAAAATGACTAATAAGGGATATAAAGAGAAGATAATAAGTATAAGACAATAAATTAATATCACGAACAAGACCTAATGCTACCACATTGTCATTGCATAACGAATATTAAGTGCCCTTGCAATTTTTAAATGCAAGTTTCTCAGCCATAAATACGTCTTTTGCTGCCAAACAAGCGTTATTCCAGAAAGAGCGTAATACCCTCTTTACACGGGCAGCCTTAACCATGGTTAAGCTTAACTGTGGTTATAGGACTTAACTATGGTTAGCGCAAACCGTAGCTGGCCGCGCTTACACGCGGTTTAGGCATGTCGGTTAGTGTGACGGAAACCACCATGTGATCACCTCCATTGCGAATTTGTGACTGCACGTATACCAGTGTATTATTAAATACGGTTACTTTAAAAAGGATAAATGAAAGAAAAAAAAATTGTTTATCGCACTACCCCCTGCGGGGCAGAGCTTTGGTTACGCATGTGGCGGACATTAACGAAAAGCAAAAAGTCTACAAACGATGGTTTTAGCTGACTTTTTAGCCGGCATAATAGCCCCTTGTAGCCACTACTGTGCTGGAAACCGTCGTGGGAGCATTGTGCCTCTTTTGATTGCAAGCGCACCTCGTGTACGTGATCAGTGCAGTCACGTGCGGCGTCTAATTGCCTGCTTACGTTCTGTGTGTGCAATATCGTGTATTGTGAGTGTGTCGACATTCAGCATTCAGGCTGCGATGGCTTCACGCGGGCCTGTGGCGGACGGTGGGGACGACGCCGACGTTGAGTTTTGGGCTGTGTTTGCGGCGCATCAGGCAGCACTTCAACGTCTCCGCATGCAGCGGCTTGCTCTGAGCGCCGAAATCGAAATGCTGGAAGCGAAAAGTAGGCGTCATCGCAGGCGATCGAAACGCCTTTTGTTGGCGGCGGTTCTTCAATGCACGCGGCAGCGAGCGTTATGGATGTATCCACGCCCAAATTCGTGGTACGAGACGACGCTGCCCCATCTTCCGGACGGCGGCTTCCGCGATAATTTCAGAATGAACCGCCCCACATTTCACTTATTGTGGGCGTTTGCGAGAGCATGCGTCGGCAAGACACCAGCATGCGAAAGGCAATCGCTCTGGAAAAACGCGTGGCGATTGGCCTTTACCGCCTCGCAACGTCAGCTGAAGAGCGGACTGTAGCGAAACTTTTTGGCGTGAGCCCTGCCTCTGTGAACATGATATTTCGCGAGTTCTGCGCCGTAATTGTGAACAACTTGGAAGCTCAACTTCTGTGTTTCCCGAAGTAGCATGAATTGCAGGAGCACATGCGCCAGTTCGCTGCAGTTTGTGGCTTTCCTCAAGGTGTTGGTGCCCTGGATGGCTGCCACATCGAGGTGTGCCCTCCAAAGGAAGAGGCGGCAGATTATTTTAACTATAAAGGGTGGTACAGCATCATCCTCCTCGCTGTGGTTGACCACAAGTACAAGTTTTTGTACACCAACAGTGGGAGTCCTGGCAAAAATAATGACTCTGCAGTGTTTCAAACCTCACGACTTCCGCGTATTTTAGACAGTGACCTGTTTCAATTAGAAACAAGGACAATTCAAGGGGTGCAAGTTGGCCCAGTGCTTCTTGCTGACCAAGCGTTCGCCCTGCAGAGGAATGTAATGAAGCCCTACTCCTTTTCTGGAACTGCTGGGTCGCCCGCACCGACCTTCAACTACCATCTGTCAAGTGCCAGACGTGTCGTAGAAAATGCGTTTGGACGTGTTAAGGCACGCTTCAGAATGCTGTTGAAAGACATCGAGTGCAGTATTCACAATGTGAACATTGTGGTCCGAGCTGCTTGTGTGCTACACAATGTCTGCGAGCAATTCAGTGATGGGTGTGATGCAGGATGGCTGAGTGCGGTGCAAAGTGCAAACGAAAGGCGTCCCCAACGAGTATACACGAGTAGCCGATTAGAGCCGTCAGGAGTAGCAATAAGGAATGCCCTGGTGAACCACCTAGCAGGCAACTGAAGCATTTTGCATAAATCTGGCAAATCTGGCATAAGGTGGCACAATCTTTAGCTTTTCGTGAGAGCTACAAAAACAGACGCTTAGTTTTTTGCTGATCGGCAGAGATTTGGTTTCATTACCAGTTTATAAAAGAAGAGCGTCCACTTCTGAACAGGCCATAGCAAAGTTAAGAGAAAAGTGACAACAGAGATGAATGGTGATGTATGCGTATTCAAATAACCTAAAATGAGTGATATCAGAAGACATTGTTGTAAGACTGGACACGGGCTTTAGAATGTTCAGACGCTGGCGCTCAACGAAGAAGACGACGAGAAGCGCCGAACACTCCGAAGCTCGTGCGTTCTCTGGACTTAACGCGGTCTCTGATCTGTGCCTGGATGGTTCCGCTGGTTGTTCGTGACGCTGTGCTTATTACTGTGCTGTGCTCTTATTACTGTGCTGTGGTGTGGTGTGCTGTGTGTGCTGTATTAGTAGTGTGCTGTGTTCTTATTTCTAGTGGTGGAGGTGCCAACGATCCCTCGCCCTGGAGCTTCGCACCCGCGCATTGCCTACCACCTGCGGTCGCGGCCCTCACCTGCTGCCCGTCTACAGGCCACCTACCCGGCAGTTAGAACCCCAGCGACCTGCAACCCCACCTTACCATCCGGTTGCCCACCCCCGATCACAGCTGCAGCCACTCAACCCCTGGTGCACACAAGACAACCGCACTATTTGCTACGCCTGTGGCATCGCTGGTCATGTGGCTCGTTTGTGTCGCAGTCGTGACCACCGTCCCTATGATTATAGGCGTGAGCCAACGTACGACCTTCCGCCGTCGTCCTCGCCTGCGTCACACGTGCCGCCTCCGGATTCCTCTCCTAGTTACCATCCCCGCTCCCACCGCTCGCCGTCTCCTGGCCGTCGTTCCCGTTCTCCAATGCTCCGTCTCCAACCCGCCGTCCACGCGGAAAACTAACCACCGCAGTTCCGGAGGCAAGAACTGAGTCATCAGCGGCTCACTCAAGACGTGTTTCTGCACCTGCCAATATTACTGTTTTCGTTGAAGGAGTCGCCGTCGAAGCACTTGTTGACACTGGCGCAGCCGTTTCGGTTCTCAGTCACACCCTCTGTCGCAGACTCAAAAAAGTGACGACGCCCCTTCCTCCCGTTTCTTTCCGCACGGCCAGCGCTCAGGACATTCGACCGTTAGCCGCCTGCACCGCCCGCCTGCTCATCGGGAACGTTCCCTACACAATCGAGTTCATCGTCCTCGCCCGCTCCTCTCATGACGTTATCCTTAGTTGGGACTTCCTCTCCTCACATCACCCTGCTATTGACTGCGCCCGTGCTCAGCTTGACTTGTCGCCCTACAGTGACGCCCCCTTGGACGTAACCGGTGCTGCTGCCACTACTGTGGTCGTCTCAGAGGACACAGACGTTCCACCTTTCTCTTCAGTGCTAGTGCCTCTTTCTTGTGCTGTGCATCAGATGCAACTGTTACTTATACCCCCTCTTTACGATGCACTGACCAGAAGTCTGTTTTGCTGCCTCATGCTGTGCTGACAATTGTTTGTGGCTCCAGCGCTATTTATGTGGCCAACCCGTTCTCCTGCCCTACCACTTTACTCCGTGGCCAATCGCTTGGTAACGTTGCTGTTCTCGATCCCGCCTCTGCATACCCCCTCGTCGTTAGGACGGCCGGCGTTCACGTCAGCACCATTACGCCTGTTCCCATCACGAATCAGTCGTCTGTCGATATTTTTCACCATTCCGTCGACGCCGCCCTGACGTCTACTCAACGAGACCAGCTTGTAGCCGTTCTACAGCGTTTTCAAGCTTCGTTTGACTACCGGCAACCTTCCTTGGGCCACACCACCACCGTTACCCACTGTATTGACACTGGAACGCATGCCCCTTTGCGCCAACGTCCGTACCGCGTGTCAGCCTCTGAGCGCAGCATCATTGACGCCCAGGTGACCGACATGCTCCAGCGTCACGTGATACCACCGTCTCACAGCCCGTGGGCATCGCCAGTGGTTCTGGTCAAGAAAAAAGACGGAGGCCGATCGCCCAAAAACTGCATTAGTCACACCCGAGGGGCTCTATGAATTTAATGTCATGCCCTTCGGACTCTGCAATGCACCCGCCACATTCGAGCGCATGATGGACAACATACTCCAAGGGCTCAAATGGCACACATGCCTTTGTTATCTAGACGACGTTGTAATCTTTTCCTCGGACTTTCCGTCTCGCCTCCAGCGCCTCGAGGCTGTTCTTCGCTGCCTGGCCGACGCTGGCCTCCAACTTAATTTGAAAAAGTGCCGCTTCGGAGCTCGGCAGCTCACCATTCTCTGTCATGTCGTGTCGAAAGATGGCGGTCTCCCGGACCCGGCCAAGTTGCGAGCTGTGGCTGAATTTCCAAAGCCCACTTCTGTAAAAGACCTCCGCAGCTTCGTCGGCCTCTGCTCCTACTTCCGCCGCTTTGTCCGCAAGTTTGCCACTATCGTCGACCCCCTGAACAAGCTCCTTTCCAGCCACGACCTTTCGGCCAGGTCGCCAGCCTGTGATGAAGCGTTTACGACACTCCGTCGCCTCCTCACCACTCCACCAATTTTGCGTCACTTAGACCCTCGTTCTCCGACGGAACTCCACACCGATGCCAGCAGCGTCGGCCTCGGTGCAGTACTCGCTCAACGCAAGCAAGGCTTTGACGAATACGTTGTCGCTTACGCTAACTGGACACTCACAAAAGCTGTAGCCAACTATTCTGTCACCGAGAAGGAGTGTTTAGCCATCCTTTAGGCGATTGTCAAATTTCGCCCCTATCTGTACGGGCGCCCTTTTGACGTTGTAACCGATCACCATGCCCTCTGCTGGCTGTCCTCTTTGAAAGATCCCTCTGGTCGACTGGCGCGATGGGTTCTGCGACTCCAAGAGCACGAGATTCGCGTTATCTATTGTTCCGGCCGCAAACATGCCGATGCTGATGCCCTCTTACGTTCCCCTGTACCATCTGAGGCAGCGCCTTGTATATCCGCCCTGCCTTCTTTGAAGTTTGAGTTCGCTGATATGGCTTCCGAGCAATGCAAAGACCCGTGGATCATTTGCATTTTTGATCTTCTATCTGGCCAATGGTCTCAACCTCCTTCCCGTGCTCTCCGTCGTGAGTCCCACCATTTCGCCATCCGAGACGAGCTCCTTTACCGCCGCAACTATCTCCCGGATGGTCGCAAGTGGCTTCTCGTCATTCCGACACATCTGCGCTCCTTCATTTGCTCTTCCTACTACGATGATCCCCAGTGTGCCCATGCCGGATTCTTGAAGACTTTCATCCATCTACGACAGCGGTACTACTAGCGTGGGATGGTCCATTACGTCTGCCAGTACGTTCAGTCCTGCACTGCATGCCAGCGACGGAAACATCCACGTCGCCGACCCACCGCTCCTATGCAGCCGCTGCCTTGCCCAGTACAGCCCTTCGAGCGTGTTGGCATCGACCTCTATGGCCCTCTTCCCAGCACATCAGCCGGGAACCGCTGGATCATCGTTGCCATCGACCACCTTACACGTTACGCTGAAACATCGCCTTTACCATCTGCTACAGCCCACGACATTGCATCCTTCATTCTCCATCGCATCATTATTCGCCATGGTGCGCCCAAAGAGCTGCTCAGTGATAGAGGTCCGGCCTTCCTCTCAGAAGTTGTAGAAGCTCTCCTTCAGGAATGCAACGTTGTTCACCGCATCAGCTCCGCCTACCATCCCCAGACAAATGGCATGGTTGAGCGTTTTAATCGCACCCTCGGCGACATGCTGGCCATGTATGTTGCTTCCGACCATTGTAACTGGGACCGCGTTCTCCCTTTTGTCGCATACGCTTATAACTCCGCTGCTCAAGCCACCACCGGATTCTCTCCGTACTTTCTCCTGTACGGCCGTGAGCCTTCTTGCACAATGGACACCATTCTACCTTACCGCCCTGATGCTTCCGAATTTACAACTCTTTCTGAAGCCGCAACTTATGCCGAAGAATGCCGACAGCTTGCCCGGTCCTTCACTTCTCACGCCCAGCAGCAGCAGAAAAGCACCCGTGATCCCCCTGCACTTTCTCCCGCTTACCTTCCTGACTCTTTGGTCTGGCTCTGTGTACCCTCCTCAGGTCCCGGCCTTTTGTCCAAACTTGTTAGCAAGTACCAGGGTCCCTACCGTATTCTTCAGCAGACATCCCCCGTCAATTACCTCATCGAACCCCTTACGCCATCCTCTGATCATCGCCGCCGATGCCGTTAAATTGTCCACACGACCCGCCTCAAACCTTACTACAACCCCGCCGTCGTCACATCGCCCTAGGCCGCCATGATGGCGCCCTTTCGCCCGGGGGGAATTGTAAGACTGGACACGGGCTTTAGAATCTTTAGACGCTGACGCTCAACGAAGAAGACGACGAGAACCGCCGAACACTGTGGCGCTGGAGCGCCGAACGCTCGGTCGCTCGTGCGTGCTCTGGACTAAACGCGGTCTCTGATCTGTGAATGGACGGTTCCGCTGGTTGTTCGTGACGCTGTGCTTATTACTGTGGTGTGCTGTGTGTGCTGTATTAGTAGTGTGCTATGTTCTTATTACATTGTTTACATATAAATTACACAAAACTGGCAACAAAATTGAACTCCGATGTTGACCAGATTGCAAAACACTTGAGCTAAAGTAGTAACCTGTTTGAATGACCTGAGCATAGCTACAAAGGTAGTTGCAAAAAAATAATAAGTACAATTTTTCACAAATCTTTCATATCCTGTGTTTCGCACTGTGCTTTCTATTCTTAAATACTCTGAAAGCAACAGTGATGTTACTGGTTACCTGCACCCACTCCTTATTCACATACTACTCTTGTAGTGCATATGCATGCTTACTGCTTTGAAGTTATGCCTGTAAAATATCGGTATTATGGCTGCAGGGCAGTGCGCACACCCGTGAGCGAACCTTGGTGAGCCTCTGTGCACTTCTCGAACAGAGGGGCTTGACATTCCGTCTGTTTTGCATCAAGTAGTGCCGTGCAGTGACCGAACGCTCCGCGTGTGCAACCTCGGACGATTAACAGCTGGGCACCCTGCTGCAGCCGTTGTGTGCGAACTGTTGTGCGCGTGTTTTTCCGTTCTTTTATTAACTCTGCACGCGCGCGACTTGTACAAATGTAATATGTAAATAGTGTATTTATCACCTCATCCTCTATCCTTTCTTACTGTCCGCTCACCTCTTTCATTTCATTTCTTCAAACTGCCTGCTGTCCTGTATTTCCGCTGCCCCAGCTCAGGTGCTTCAGTATCGATGACAGATGCCGGGGCTGGCAAAAATCTTTTCCTTCCTTTTTGTTAATTTTAAAATAAACACTTACTGCTACTGCTAATCACATGCTGTATCATGAGTGCAAACCAACAAATATTGAGCATTCATAATGAATGTTCAGTTTATTTATTTTATTTATTTAAAATATCCCCAAAGGCCCTCATTCGAGGTTATTACATGGGGGGGGGGGGAGTGGGTACAAGGCATTGTTTCAAGGTTATAATAATGCACTAAACCAAACCGGTGAAATCACAAACATCTTTTTTTATGGTGCAAAGGCATCTATGGCCAAAGAGCGCCATGACACAAGGTAATTTTCTTTTTCTCAAGGTGGGGTCGAAGACCCATTTCCCAAGCATTTCACCCTAAAGAAGCCCAGCACCAGACCAGGGGAAAGCTTGTACCCATTGTATCACCGGTGAGTACCCGGCGGCACTGGGGATCGAACCCCGCACCTCTCGCATACGAGACAGATGCTCAAATACTTGGCCACCGCTGTGGTTTCACAAATATCAATGAAAAATAGACATCCACAAGAAGAGTCTGAACAATGCACATAGCACCAGAATTTTAGGAACAGATAACAGCACCGCAAGGAAAAGACAACGCCGGAAAAAGTGCGCTGAAGTACATATGAAAAATAAAAGAAGACAAGGCAGAAGACAGTACGCTGAAAAAACCCTTTTTAGTTGTTGAAACATGCGTGATTAAGGTGTTGGAACTTATTTAGGTCGCATATGGCAATGTGTGATGGTAAAGTTCAGTTATTGTGCAGGGTAAAAAAGAATATGCATAATGGGATGACTGGTAGTTAATGTGTTTAACTTTGTGAGGATGATCACGACATGGAAAGGCAATAGGCAGTGGCTGAAAGAATTCACCATGAAGGAAAGGATGGTGATAAAGGTTACGGAAAGTGATAGGCAGGAAATTTTCTTACTCGGCTGTAAACTTCAATGAGGTGACACTGGTGTAACATGAATTATCAGAAAAGATGAATCACGCAGCACGGTTTTGCAAGGCTTTGATGTTACTTATGATATAAGTCTGATGAGGATCCCAAATGGCAGACGTGTATGAAGAGTTTCGGACTGAATAATGTGGTATGCGCAAGATTTTTTTACATTTGTTGCGGCCTCTCAAATTATGTTTGAGAAGTCTGAAAGTACGATTAGCGGAGGCAAGAGTGAGATTAATGTGATGATTCCATGATCAGTTGGACTGAAGGTTCACGCCAAGATACTTGTAACTTGTGGCGAGTTCTACACTATAGCTATGAAGAGAGTAGGTGGTAGGAACATGAGCTTGTTGGTGAATGACATGACCTTAGATTTGGAAAGATTTAATGGCATTAACCAATTAGAACACTGTGCTTATCGCTTCTAGATCAGACTGCAGTAATTGGTTGTCAGCGTTGCAGGTTATACATCGATAAAGCACACAATCATAAGCAAATAGCCTGATTATAGACGTCACGTAACTGGGTAAATCATTAATATAGATGAGAAAAAGTAAACTGCCTTCCAGACGTAACATTAGCAAAACATGAGTTAGAGTTGTTAACTGCTGTGAACTGGATTTTAGATGAGAGGAAATCTGCTATCCATGCAATAATATAAGGGTGAATGTTCAGTTGTGAAAGTTTAACAACCTTTGGTGAGGAATGCAATCAAATGCTTAAGAAAAATCGAAAAATATTGCTTCAACTTGAAAACCAGCGTCAGTCAGTGCATGTATGTCGTAAATAAAACCGGCAAGTTGGGTGTCGCATGAGTAGCCCTTGCGAAAACAGCACTGATGATCGAAGATAATGCTATGATCGTCAGGGTAGTTGATGATAGGAGTATGTATGATATTTACTGCATTTACTGGTCATTTTACTTGAGGGGATGCTTGTAGCGTGACAAAAAATAGACAAGGGACAGAAGACGAATGGGACAAGTGCTACTCTCAACTAGTTTTATTGAAAGATCGATGGCACACATTTATACAATTTCTTTTTTCCTTCAAGAACACAATCACCAGAACACTCATGCTAATGACACACAAATTTCACACGCTTGCATCAGATCTGGCTATCTAAAAGCTTATACTCGTAAGAGTACATCTTCACCGAAGGGCTGCTGACGCAGTCCGACCCTTTCTTTTTAGCACCAGATGTAGAAAAATACATAGCCTGTAGTAATCAAAATTTATATATACGATCAACTCGTATCATGTTACATGCAGTAAAGTATGCATAGTTGTGTGCATTGGCTGCATATTCGCTACATGAAGGATTGCTTTTTCTGAAGAAGTATAACTTTGTTTTAGTTGTACTCCAGACTAACATGCAATAATTTATATATGAAGAAACAAGGCATGATATATTTGGAGTTTAGCAGTTTGAGGAAGGATCATTCGGCCATGTGACAATATTCCAGTAACAGCCGAAAGCTTTCGCAGGTAGTCTGCATGACTGTCCCACTGTAGATGAGAGGAGAAATAAACACCAAGGGTTTTATGTTTCTGTTTCAGTTTATTTATTTCTTGCTACAGAGCAGTGGGCCCCGGGAAGAAATGCCGTAGCTTGGCAAGCTCCCAAGGCCCACAACATCCAGCAACAGCGGCACCATTGGTCACATGCAAACAAGAAAGGCATACATAAACCTAAGGCATAATTCACAATCCATGAATGAATAGCGGGAACACAAACTAAGCGCACAATATAACATAAAGAACAAGTTATATACAAAATTCAAAGCAAGCACTGGAAGCATGATTTAAACATTCTATATACAGATTATAGCACTTAATTTCACAGCAGTGAACACTTTGACAACGTATAAAAAAGAACAATTTTCAACATACATGAATGAAGACAACATGATATTGGCGTGCTGTCGGGTAATGCTAAGCTTTCAACAAACCTGCATATTTCGACCACATACGTAACAGCCACAAACCATAAACAAAGAGAATTATTTAGTGAAAGAACGCCCGGAGGTCAGCATTGCTGCATTTATTAATGTCAATGCCTGCATCAAAGATGCGGTTGAGTAGTGCGGGTAGATAATATCTAAGCATCTGTATCCCGTAGTTAGTTCGTGGCGTGTTAAGGTTGTAGTGCCGCAGACGGCGTAGCGGGTATGTAGGTACAAGGAGCTCAAGCTTAGCGATCTGAGATATTGTTGAAATTTTGTCCGAAGTTTCCTGTTTGTAGCGCAAGGACAGACGTATATCAAAGAGACTAAATATTCTCGGCACGTTACTATTGTGAAAAAGGGCTGCGGAAGGATAATCATTAGGTTGGTTAAAAATAATTCTTAAGGCCTTCTTCTGAAGGAGGTAAATATTTTGAAGAGTGGTCTTTGGAGCAGCTCCCCAAACTAGGTTTCTCTTCAATGCACTTAAGAACAGAGGTAAACAGTTCTTTGTGGGGAATAGAATAGTAGAGATCTTAAACGTCTATGGCGGCAGCCAACTCTACCGGCACCAGCCCTTTCCTTATACAATACGCCAAGCGTCTTGCCTTGCATGTCGTCCAAGTGATGTGGGTGATTAACACAGACTTGCGATGGAGAGGAAAACACGAAAGAAGGGCCCACTGTACTAGAAATGAAGTTCAATAAAACTTTTTGTTGGGCAAGTTGGTTCATTTTACTTGAGGCGATGCTTGTAGCGCGACAAGAAGCAGACAAGGCACAGAGATGAACGGGACAAGCGCTACTCTCAACTAGTTTAATTGAAAGATCGATCGAACATATTTACATAGTTTCCTTTTTCCTTCAAGAACACAATCACCAGAACGCTCATGCGAATGGCACACAAATTTCACACGCCTGCATCAGATCAGGCTATCTAAAAACATACTCGTCAGAGTACATCTTCACCGAAGGGCTGCTGATGCAGTCTGGCCCTTTCTTTTTGATATGGAACGCTTATATCAGTTCCCGCTTTAGCGCGCATTTGCTTTGACCAATGACCTCTTGTCTTTTTTAGGAATGACGAGCATTTGCAAGACTTGCAGTGAACTACCGGATTCGTTCCACTCCCATTCTCGACGCATTTTTCATGCTCGCACTAACACGGGAACTGATAGAGGCATTCCATATCAAAAAGAAAGGGTTGGAGTGCGCCACCAGCCCTTCGGTAAAGATGTACTCTAACGAGCATAAGTTTTTAAATAGCCTGATGTGATGCGTGTGAAATTTGTGTGTCATTCGCATGGTGTTCTGGTGATTGTGTTCTTGAAGGAAAAGGGAAATTGTATAAATGAGTGCGATTGATCTTTCAATAAAACTAGTTGAGAGTAGCACTTGTCCCGTTCGACACCTGTGCCTTGTTTGTTTTTTGTCGCGCTACAAGCATCCCTTCAAGTAAAATGAACCAACTTGCCCAGCAAAACGTTTTATTAAATTACCTGTCATTATTTTCTTTATCCTCTTTTGATTTCATGTACTTGTCTAACAGCCGAACCAAGTTGGCGTTAATATCATCGCCCTCTTGTGTCATTCTAAGCATTTTCTTTCTAAATTTGTGGGCCCTTTTCTCCGCTTTCACCGCCTGTGCGGCTTCGTCTTTATGAAGCGCAAGAAGCTGGTGCACAACGGAACTGCTGTCCTGCTTGCGTCGGCTTCTGCCGCCTCCACTTGTTCCACCAACGTTAGCTCGGTTGCTGCAGCCCATAGTTCCACTGGTACTGGGTAGCACAGCCAGGGGAGACGTGCTCAGGAGTTGGGGGTCCGCTCTGTCTCCGAGGGGCTCGTCTTCCCCTGACGCCAGTACCTCGGCAGTGCCTGGCACCTCATTGAGGACTGGCAGCTGCACACGACCAAACATAGCATATTGCATTTTTCATCTTCCCAGGTGAATGGTCAAAGCTGCCGTAATAGTATGCAATCATCAGCTGCCCCAACCTATGCCAGCTAGAACAAAGGGACAGTTCAAATCTTTTATCTGCATATAACTGCATAGATATATTATTGAAGAACTTAACACAGTCTAGTAGCTGCATAGATATATTATTGAAGAACTTAATTATAGAGTCTAGCAAAAACTAATCACTGAACAGCAATAATGAATAGCATGTTTAAAATGAATGAGACATCGATAGTGTCATTGGTAATATATAACCAGTCTTGTACACGTTGCATAAAATAAGTTACCAACTACAATTACAATAACTCCATCTGAAATGTAACTGATTACAGTGGTCAATTACCGCCCCAGTATGGCTAAACGGCTCTGTTCCTGAGACCTGGAAATTGGCCACTGTGATCCCAATTACAAAAGCAGGGAAGCCACCGACGGATCTTGGCAACTTCCGGCCTATTTCTCTAAAATCAACACTGTGCAAGCTCACAGAGGTATTTTAGCCGCACGACTGAGCGGCTAACATTATTATATATGTTATAAAAATAACGCGGCTCAATTATTATATATGTTGATGTCAGTACCCAGGGCTGTGTAACAACAACTGCAGTTTACTGTCCCTGCAAGCCTGCACTTGACAAGACGGTCAGGTTTCGATTCGCGGAACCTTCTTCCTTCTGTGCTGAGCTGGTTGCTATACAAGACTCGCTTCCCTCTGTAGCCGCAGTTACCTTGCTTCCCTACAGCCCACATTATCATCCGCACTGACGCCCTTCAAGCAGTACGTCTACTCCGACGCGTCAGCCGCAGCCCAGAAATCTGCCAGAATATATTTATTTATTTATTTATACACAGTACCTACAGCGCCCTCATTGGGGCATTATTGTAGGGGGGAACATCATAAATAAGAACAAACATCTAGTACATAAGCCTGGTGGCTCGCATCCCGCAAGCCATTCGAATTGAGTGGGTCCCACGTGACCTAATCAATTCACAAAGCTCTGCAGATTCTGCAACCTGCTTGCCGACCCTACCCACATCAATGCCTCAATTCCTCAGTATAGATGATGCTACCCTCCTCACAAGGAACACCTCCGGCGCCACACACGTGCTCTCGTCCCTCAGAGTGCGATAACCCTCCGCCTCACGGTCTTACCCGTGCAGAGGAGATTGTGCTCCGGAGGATCCGGGTAGGGGTTGCCCTCACTCCTGCCGTAACTGGGACGTGGCCTCAATTTCGCCACTTATATCCTTCCTCTTTTCTTCCCAACTCTCCTTATGCCCAGAGGCAATAAACAATGCTATAAAAATAAAGGATAACTGTATAACCCGTAATGTTAGTCTGAAAAAGTAATTGATTACAAAATTACATAAAATGTATTCAATTACAAGTAACAGATTACAAGTAATCAACTACGTACAACTTGGTATATAACCTTGGCAAGAGGCCAAACCAATGAACCATAGCAGATAGAGATGAGGTGGTAACTGCAGTATGACACTTTGGATTGAACTGCTGTGGGTTAAGAACCTTTTGTTCGCGCTTGCCTGACAACCATGGTTGTACAAGTGTCGTTTTTTTCTGTGCAACCTCTTCCCTCCCTTTTCTACTCAGTTCTCTAGTATCCGCAGCCGGCGTGCCTTGTGCAGTATTCTGTACATTTAAAAAATTCATAGTGATGGAATTCCACAGTGACTGAGCGGTCTAATAATGGGTAATGTTTGAAATTGTAAATTACCTCCAAACTTTCCTCGACCCGCCCATCATCATTGATGGGTAGGCTGCCGAGGAAACTGTGCAGCGGCCAGTAGAACTGCCACGGGACACCAGGAGAGCCAGTGGCAGTTCCAGTTCGTCTCAGCTGCCTGGAAAGATAAAAATGATTTCAATAATAAATGTGCTCTTGGTGATCTCTTTAGGCCATCAAACTTCCTGTGAACACTGGTACTTAAGACAAATGTTACATCAATATGCAGGTACCAACTGGCAGGTACTGGTGAAAATGTCACTTAACTGCACCAGTTGGAGCTTTTCAAGTGTTGGTTCAGCTGATAGCATTCTAGCAATATCTGCATAGTAGGCCAGTGAGGCCTAAAGTTATATATTTCAGAAAATCGAGAAATTTGCTGAACTGTTACTTTAGCTGGTAGCCAGAAGTACCCGAGCACTCTTAAAGACACCTTAACTCAGAAAAAAAAAGAGTGAAATTTTGAAGCACGTGTATTCGGTTCTGCACGCAATGCTTACACTTGAGCGGAAGTTGATTGACTGAGAATTTTGCCTGCCAATCAATCAGTGCAAGTTAAATAGGAGATAAGTAATGATCACAACGCTGACCATGCGTGCTGCCATGCGTGCTGGCGGCCTTATGGCAAGGTCACTATGTACAGCGCTCTGTCAGTTTGAAACAAAAGCTTTGAACGACATTAGCTGCCGCGAAAATGAGAAAGACAAAGTTTGCATGCAGAGCGGTGCATGCACGCGTACACAAACGAAGACGAAAAGGTGCTTTTCTTTTTTATTAACTAAGTACAGGTGAATAGCCACCCGATTCTTGGCCGATCCCCCAGTGTGGGTATGTGTCATTTTTTGTTAGGCCAACAACCACGCAAGTACGCAGTTTACGAAGAAAAAAAAAACGGACTGGCGCTGTGTAACATACGCTGCTCCCGTCACACGGCACTCGTTGTTCAGTTCTTATATGAGTACATACATAATTGAAACATCTTGGGCGCTCGCGAGGTAAACAATACGCGACGACGGCGAAAAGTTTGCACGTTGCTGAACCAACACACTGCTGCCGCACACGTGGGGCTGACGTCGCGCCATAAAAACAGCGCTAGGTGAGCAATGCAATGAGAGTAAAGATAGCACTTACCGGTATTTTTTGTTCAGATTATCCATTTTTTGCTTGACCTGATTTGCAGTGTAGGGGCCTTCGCCCGGCGCTAGCCCGGCGTTCAGCTCCGCCGCCATGGCAGCGTATATACGCGCATTGCGCGTATTTCCCCGCAGAGCGGGTAGCTGGTCCTCCCAGATGCGAATAAAAGCCGCTGTTGTTACATCAGGCCAGTTGACACGCCTCTGGGAGGACGATTGCTGCGACACTGCTGCTGCTGCCTCCATGCCTTCCACGGACGCCGCCATTTTGTCGGTTAAGCGCAAACGGAGGTTAGCCAGCTCGGTTTACGGTAACTACGGTTAGTAGCGTAACTACAGTTTGGCTTTCCGTGTGAGCGCGGCTAACTATAGTTAAAGGTAACCGCAGTTTACTTAACCATGGTTAAGGGTGCCCGTGTAAATGCGGTATAAGAGCCAATTTTCACTGAGGACAATATTTCGATAGTATTGCCCTCAGTGGTCCTTTAAAATGAAGGTGTGCCAATCTTGATGGCTTCTCAAAAGCATATGTAAGCAGCTGAATGAGATTTTCGAAAGCAGCATCTTGTGTCACGATTAAAAAGTACCTCTCAGGCGGCAAGCAATGCTAGCAACCTTGGGCAACACTTGAAGGCCCTCGACATTTCGATACAGTTCCGATATAGAGGCTAGATGAGTAGGTGTGCTGACCAGCAAGGAACAAAGCGCAGTTCCGCACGCCTCCACTTTATGACTTCATAACAACAAAATTGGCACTGCTGCTTTCCACCCAGCGCTCGGGTACAAATAGTCTCCTATTCTTCGTAGTTGCAGTTGGCTTTTCACTCACCTCAATTTTGGCTCACAACGATACTTTTGTGTTGGCTATCACTGGACACTATGGCTGAAGCAGATAGTCACTATTTAGCAATAAAAAATGATGGTACCGTATTTACACGATTAGAAGTCGACCTATTTTTCAGAATTTCAAAATCTGAAGAGTGGGGGTCGCCTTACAATAAAAACCAAAGCGTGGCACCATAAACAAGGCGAGACAAACGAGATAACAGAGATGATACAGCATGGTTGCAATTTTTGTTCGCTCTGCAGCTCTACCCAGTAGCATTCAGCTATTCTGCGTGCTTTTTCGGAAGTTTTTTTTACTTTCAACTGCGCGCTCGGCGCGAAAGAGAGAGTCGATAGTTGACGGAAGGGCCGCTGTTCCAGTCGCGGCGGCACCGTAACTCGGAACAACAGCTCTTCGAGGGAGTACTGGTAAAAAAAGCTGACACTACTGACGCGTAGTTTCTCGTTGGCTCTATTTGACGTGTTAGAGGACTGCCAGCAACATTTTGCCAGTTTTTAATGTAGTGCCTCGTTAAACGTCACTACGTCACTTGTGCTCCAAGTCCAGTGAGCGTCCGGTGCTCATTAACGGCTACATTCAAGATGGCTGTCATTCTTTACGTCGAAGAAACGAATAACTGTGCACTGGGCTTAAAATTCGACATCTCGGAACGGGTGATAAAGGTATGGCGGCTGCAGCAAGGCAAAATTTTCAGCTGTTTCACGCGATGTCTTGGTGTGGTTGTTTGCAAAGTGTGGGATTTCACAGGACGACGACGTGCTGTGGTTTGCGAAGTGAAGGATTTCGCTGGACGATGACGTTAGAATGACGTGCTGTGAGACCGTAGCAGCAACAACGACGGCAGCGCTAGTGAGGGCGTGTAGTCCTGCCACTAACACATTTTCGTTTTGGAATGTACCCACGAGCACATCTTTTTAACGCGGGAACGTTAAGGAGTTCGTGAGCTGGAAAAGCCGGCATCGTCGGCGCTGCAATCTGCCGTCGCTCCGTCATATCGCTCATCGTTCTAGGCTTGAGCAGCTGATCATGGCTGCTCCGTCAACGCGCAGAACCAGCACCCCTCCTCCCTGCGCGCGGCGGCCGATAGCGGCTGCTGATAAGCGGAGGCGGCCCGATAGCGCTATCACGTTCTACTCTTAAAGGCGAAACTTAAGCGTTCTCCTATTTTTTTTCTTCTTGCATGCGATAAGGAGGGGTCAACTTACAATTGTGTAAATACGGTAATAGGCAGCAGCTACTTTATTTTCTTCTGTTTTCGCCAGGCGTAGCGCAATGCAGTTTGCAACAGACCCAATGCTTTATGCTAAAAATGCAAATTCACCACCATCTGGCTAATAGGTAGGTACCGTGCACCACTTTGTGTGAATTCCACTTCGAGTAGCAGTCCACTGAACGGGACTACGCATTTGTCACTGAAGGTAATGCTTTTAGGCTATCAAAATCATTTTCTATGTAGCACGATATGCAGCGCAAACGCTATGGGGAGAGCAAGCATTTTTTAGGGGCTAATGCTCCTGTTCTAAAAAAGGTGAACCAGCACAAAACACAGGACGAAGGGAGAAAACGACGCACAACACCCTGACTAACAACTACGCCACAACAGATTCATCACAAAACGTCTCGAAGCCCGACGTCGAGTTGTTAGTTAGCGCATTGCGTGTCGCTTACTTCCTTCGTCCCGTGTTTTGAGCTGGTTTGCCTTTTTTAGAATGCTGTACAACTTTCCCAAGTTTCTGCCTTGGCTCCCGTTCTAGCTGTGAGCACGGCCACATGCCAGCCTCCGTGAAAATGGTTTATGGAGGTTTAGCGTCCCAAAGCAACTCAGGCTATGAGGGACGCTGTATTGAAGGGCTCCGGAAATTTCGACCATCTCGGGTTCTTTTACGTGCACTGACATGGCACAGTACACGGGCCTCTAGAATTTCGCCTCCATCGAAATTCGACCGCCGCGGCCGGGATCAAACCTGCGTCTTTAAGGACCGCAGCAGAGCGCCATAACCACTGAGCCACCGCGGCAGCTTCGCGAAAATGGGAAGCCTCCTATTCCTACCTGCTGCTTAGGACAGCTTCGCAATTGCTTGCACATTTGCTCCCTTGGTTAATGTGGCAAAGCATAGGCGAGTTTGCCTGACCACTTAGCTCTTTTCCGCGGCCAGAGATTCCCGAAGGAATTGTAATTAGGGGGGGGGGGGTGTGTTGAAGCAGTTGAAGGTAGAGGTAAAGCGGTAGTCATATTTTCTTATTTGTGCTGTTGATGAGTTGCATAAGACTAGCAACATTTATGAATTTAACACTCATGACAATGATGACAAAAATTCCCCGTCATGTGAAAAATAAAAACAAAATTACAAATAAAGGGTACCTTCAGGAAGACAAGAGGAGGGGTGGGGTACACCCTCATGGGGTGAGTGTGTAGGGAAATCGCTGCCCGTGGCTCAAAGGTACCATATGATATCGAATGTGCGAGGCATATAAGGGTAGCTAACAAAAATTTGGAGGACGCTTAAGCTTTGTCTTTAAGAGTGAGACGCGACAACTTGTTGCAGCAGGAAAATGAAATGACAATTGGTTTTAAGGAAAGGAAATGACACCTGTTTCACAATTATCGCTGTAAGAAAAGGAAAATCCCTTCCCTTAAGGCGCGGGTCAGGTGTCCACCGAGATGCGTCATGTTTCGCTCACGGCCAACGCCGCCGATGACACTGGCTTTTCTGCGACGCGAGCTCCATAACGCTGTCGCGGTAAAATGTGTCAGGACTCAGCAAGCTTCAAGGTGTCACAAGTCTTCATTTCACTGATGGTGAAGGCCCCCTCCCTGAAAGAAAAAAAGTAAAAACAGCGCGTGATTAAAGAGTGAAGAAAGAAGTGATGAGATACATCCTTGAATGAATGGACACGTACGTCATTAATTCACTACAAGTGCTGATAGACACTCCTGTTTCCGTAATTTAATTTGTTCATTTGCTCATTCGCGTCACTTAAGAGTGTCGTATTTACATATAAGCTCATATTCTATAGATCATTTTCAATTCACGAGATCCCTGTTTATCGTATAAATGCATTAAGCATGCATTGCATTATAATACATGAAATAAGCCGCCGCAGTGGCTCAATGGTTATGGCGCTCTGCTGCTGACCCGAAAGACGCGGGTTCGATCCCGGCTGTGGCGTTCGAATTTCGATGAAGGCGACATTCTAGAGGCCCGTGTGCTGTGCGACGTCAGTGCACGTTAAAGAATCTCAGGTGGTCGAAATTTTCGGAGCCCTCCACTGCGGCGTCCTTCATAGCCTGAGTTGCTTTGGGACGTTAAACCCTATAAACGAAACCATAATGCATGAAATATGGTTACATGATGGTGAAGACATTTTCATAAGAAAACTAGAACAAAATGCCATAATATGGTGTTTCAAATTGTACTCAGGGCAGAGCCTTAAAGAACACAGTACTCAGCAGAAAACTGATACTCACCTATCACGGCCGAGCTGAACGAGTCAAATATTCCAAACTCCATCTAACACTATAATATGGACACGTCTCTCTTTTTTCTGCAAGTTTATCCACAAGAGTCATGCGCACCTAAAATTATTGAAGTGAACTGGCTTCACACATGCACAGCAAAGGCCGGAAGAAGCGCCACGAACCAGGATTTCGCTGCGTCATGAAAAAATAGGGCGCGGTTCCCCCGCCGATCAGCACACCTACTCATCTAGACACCATAGTTTCGCGCTGCTCTGTTCACTCGATAAGAGTACTGACTCAATGTCCATTGAAATTGCATGTGTAGCAGCACTCAATGGTCTTTGAGTCGATAGACGATCGGTTAGAGGGCCTTCGAAACGCCGTGCGACAGGGGTATTTAATAAAGTAGACATTTTTCGCAATGTTTGCGCAATCTCTGTGATCCTCCCGCTTATGATGGGAAAACAAGTTTTGCTCATTGGAAAGACAGATATACATTGGCATGCACCGTGAATAGTAATAACTGTTGGCATTAGTGGAGGGAGCAAAAAAATGTAGAGCCTAAAACAATACTTTTGCTCGATATGCCTCCTTGCAAGAATCATTACGGAAAAACTACTGCACCAAAGAGAGGGCTACTTATGCAGCATTTAAATGAAATTTTACTCTCAGAACGCTGAGAGCAGTTTTTGGCTCCAAAGAATATTTATTTGGAATCAGCGCTTTAAAAAACAAAACAAAAATGATGCACATCAGCAGCACAATAGCTTCCCATCTAATTGACAAAACGCAACCTTATTTAGCACATTTTTGGCTCAAGCATAATTCGTTAAGCGTGCAAAATTTATTTGAGCTGCACTTAGTACTTTAATTTTAACTTCTGAATGTTACCTGACATCGCCACAACTCGACCCATGGCGAGCTGGTTCAATGTCGCCAGATCTCCGTGGGTAGTGTTTTCATGATAACGATTATTGTGAACAATGAAAACTAAAGAACTGCTAAGCGCAACTTAGAGAAATTTTGCACACTTAACAAAATTTGCATGTCCCACAAATGTGCCAAATACGCACATGTTTTGTCATTTAGATGAGAAGCTATTGTGCCATTAATATTGTTGGCTGACGAATTTAAAGGACCCTTCAGGGAGACTCGCACGCTGGAGCCTTCGGTTACAAGACTTCGACATGACAGTTACTTACAAATCTGGAAAGAAGCATGCGGATGCTGACTGCCTTTGCCGAGCACCGGTCAAACCTTCCACCATGACCGATGAAGACACTGCCTTTTTAGGAGTCATAGATTGTGCAGCTCTTTCCCAACAGCAGGGAAAGCACCAAAAATTTATCCCTCTTATTGATTTCTTGGAGAAGCGAACTACGGTTGTGCCTAAGATTTTCACACGCAGCCTCTCTTCATTCTTTCTTCACAACAATGTAATTTACAAGATCTTCCGTCCTGAGGGGAGCAGTTATCTACTCGTCGTCCCAACAGCTCTCCGCACGGAAGTCTTGAAAGCGTGCCACGACGAGCCAACCGCCAGCCACTCAGGCTACACCTGAACGTTGGCTAGAGTACAGCGCGAATACTACTGGCCGAAACTGCCGGCGCCAGTGAAGCACTATGTATGGACGTGGGTAGACTGCCAATGGTGTAAATCACCTCCTGAAAAACCCGCCGACCTACTCCACCCTCTTCACGTGCCAAAGGTACCTTTCAAGCAAATTGGCATAGACCTCCTTGGACCATTTTCAGTGTCTACTGCCAGGAATGAATAGATCATTGTCGCTACCGATTGTCCAAGTCGCTACGCGGAGGCAAATGCTCTGCCCAGGGGTACCGCCGCCGAAGCAGCTCGGTTCTTCGCTGAGAACATTGTCGTCAGGTATGGCGCTCCGGAACTCATTATAACTGACCGAGGAACTGCCTTTACGACCGAGCTTTTGGATACTGTTCTCCGCCTCAGCGGTAGCAGCCATCGTAAAACGACGGCCTATAACCCTCAAACCAATGGATTGATGCAACACCTCAATTAGACCATCGCAGGCATGCTATGTATGTACGTCGACGTGGACCACAAGAATTGGGATGAGATTCTTTCCTACGTCACGTTCGCCTACAATACGGCACGACAAGACACCTCTCGCATGGCGCCTTACAGCCTTCTTCATGGACGACCAGTGACAACTATGCTGGATGCCATGTTGCTCCCGCATTCCGACGGCGACGTTGTCGGTCAGGACGCTGAGGAATTCGCACAGCGCGCAGAGGAAGCTCGCCAATTAGAGCGTGGGCAATAAGAACTCAGAAGGAGTACGATGCACAATGCTGCAATCTTCGCCATAGACGTGTAATATATGAACCTGGCGACAATGTGGGGGTCTGGACGCCTATTCGCCGCCGTACTCTCCGAAAAACTATTACGGCGATTCTTCGGGTCCTATGTTGTGCTGAGACGTTTAACCGACGTAACGTATGAGGTGGTGGTGCCAGACGAATTATTGACATCCAAGCGACGCCAGCAACAAGTCGATGTTGTCCATGTTGTACGTATGAAGCCGTACTACTCGAACCGATCTTGACCTCCTGCTTCCTTGTGTTACCATCGAGACGGTGCTTCCTGAGGAGGGGGGCAAATGCCGCATACAAGAAGACGCCAAGGATGACGACTGGGTCTATGAGCGCAAGGCTGGAATAGAAAAAAGCTGAAACGCAGGACTCTTTCTGGTTGACTAGTAAACCGTTTTTATCTCTAAGCCCTCCTTGGGGTTCGACTGAGTCGTGACAATATGCATCAGTTTAGTTACTTTTGGTGTTCTTTAGAGTGGCGCTTCTGAATACCGTATTTACTTGCCTTATATGCACACTTTTTTCCCTAAAAGTGGGCTTCAAAAATGGGGTGTGCAAATTACGCGAATATTTTGCGAACATGTCCTCAAGAACTCTACCAAGGTCATAACGTGCAATGTATACAGCATATTGCCACACATAAGGCAACCCCACAACTTGCACTCCTCACTGGCCAAAGAAAAAAATTAACTCCAAATATAAGTCGACCGCAAACCCCTCCTGCGCCCGCTCCAGAGCATTGTTATGTAGTTCAGCGCATGACGGTGCATTCGCAGCTCAAAGCAATAAATGTGGAACGATACAATCACAACGCCAGCAGTTTTCAAGGCAAACTGAGACAAAAGGCAATAAAACGGCGCCCTTGCATGCTGCCTTGAGTAGCAGCAAACAGAATAGCCAACAGCTCAGTAGTGTCGTGTTCTGGCAAGACGCGTGCTCCAGAGGTTACCCGAAGTTTGCTCTCACAGCTGATAGCATGGTAAAGCAATGGCTGGCGCGAGTGAGAGTAGTAAACGACGTGCAATTGACTTTTCTTCACTGGAACCAATTTACAAAAGAATTGCCAACTTTTTTTAGCGCCATTCACTCACCTTTCGCAGCTGCACGCAACGATATGGCCGCGCCATTTTCCCAAGCCTGCCCTTGCACATCCAAGTGCATGCTGGTGCAGCACGGAGTGCAAAATATGCGAGCACATGTTTTTTATTTTAAATCCACGCAATTAATTAGGGGTGAGTAAATTGCCCAAGTAAATATAAATATTCAGTGGAGCCCAAAGCCGCTATCAACGTTCTGAGATTAACATTTCATTTAAATGAGGCCTGGCAGTCTTGATGCCATAGGTAGCATAAGACGGTTCTTTCACAGCTACCGCCTTCACCATTTGATCACGTTCTCCCTCACCATTCCATCACATTCTATGTGGCACTTGCAGTTATAGAGATTCGATGTCAGCCACTATGGACGAGGTTGGTGCTGGTGAACACTACCAAGGTAATGTTATGTAAAAGATAAATACAGTCACGTTTCGCTGCAACGAAATTCATGGGAGCCATGAAAAATTTCGTCGAAGCGAAAAATCGTTGTCATGAAATCAAACCGAAACACTTGTAGAGTGGACTGGACATTCTCCCTCAGCATTGGATCACATTCTAAGTGGTACTTGCGGTTATAGATATGCGATGTCAGCCACTATGGATGAGGTTGGTGCTGGTGAACACTACCAAGGTAAGGTTATGTAAAATCTAAATACAGTCATGTTTTGCTGCAACAAAGTTCGCGGGACCCATGAAAACTTTTGCCGAAGCGAAATTTCGTTGTCAAGAATTCAAACCAGAACACTTGTAGAGTGGACTGAACAGTTCATTAAAAGCTTTCATTACCAAGAATCTGTAAGTGGGAGTCTTTCACGAATTTCGTGATACTTCAGAAATTGGAAACCTCGGAACATGCATGCTTTTGGCGCTGAAGAGGTCGCTGCGTGTGCTCACGTTACCGCATTAAATAGGGGCCACGTGCACTTTGAAATTGACGCCTCGGCTATGTGGCAGAAATGCGGTTTCTCTGATTCATGGAAGAAACGTTGTGACGCGTGGTGCGAACATACTTGCTGTGTCGGTTTGCTGAGACTCCCCTTGAACCGCCAGATGCGCAACAATAAGTGAAAGTATACCAGGAAGAAAGTAAAAAATTAATAGCATGCTCGCCTGCAGCACAAAATCAAGAGTGCAATCACACCAGCTGCACACTTCCTGCAACGACATGCCACCTACCAGCACACCGAGCGACTGTGAATGGTTCTGCATCGCTTGCACAGTGTCGCTAGGCCTAGCTCCACACTGAAGCCGCAGCGAAAGTGCCTTGCAACTAGCCACCGCTTATCATAAAAAGGCCTAACGGTGTTACCTCAAAATCAAGGACTCAGCTGACCAGGAAAAGATGAACTGTTTTTTACGTGCCAAAGCAACTATGTGGATTACAAGGTGTGCCACTGTGAAGAGCTCCAGGGGCCGAATCCACGAAACAGCTCAGTTTGGAACCGGCTTGCCACTACATCATTTTGACGTAGACATGGGTGGGACTAACCTTGTGGGAGGATGAGGGGGAGATCGCAGCCAATCGGCGATCACACGAGGTTTTTTTTTTGCATTCGTGAGAGGGCGCCACTCATTTCTGAACTTGCGGGGGAAGCATTGCAGAACTTTCAATGCTGTCGTTTTCGTGTGATCCGGTGACAGTGCAAGCATGCAGAGGCTGCCGTCTTGATCTGCACGACTCGATGCGCCAGCTTGAGCTGTCAGTTTAACTCATGGAGCAGTGTAGTTAAAGTTGAGTTATGGTTTATGGGGGTTTAACGTCCCAAAGTGACTCAAGCTATGAGGGATGCCGTAGCAAAGGGCTCAAGAAATTTTGACCACCTGGGGTTCTTAATGTGCACTGACATCACACAGTGCACAGGCTTCCAGATTTTGGCCTCGATCGAAATTCAACCGCCGCGGCTGGGATCGAGCCAGCGTCTTTCGGGTCAGCAGCCAAGCACCATAACCACAGAGCTACCGCGGCGGCTGTAGTTGAAGTTGGTCTAGTTGGTGAACATGCGATGCAGAAAAAACAGGGCTTGTAAACAGACAGGGGACGAAGACATGCATGGACTAAATATTAATATGAATATCACAGAATATATGCACTGCACCTAATGGAAAAAAGAAGACAGATGAGCAGTAGAAAGCACCCAAAGTAATGCGCTGTTATAGTTCATATAGCATCCACGAATCGCACCTCGCTGTCCACTACAGATGGCTGGCTGCCACATTCGCTACTAAACCGCCGCGGTATAGCACAGTGGTTATGGTGCTCGGCTGCTGACCTGAGATATGCACGTTCGATTCCAACCGTGGCAGTCGCATTTCGACGGAGCCTAAATGATAGAGACCCATATACACTGCGACGTCAGTGCACGTTAAAGAACTTCAGGTGGTCAGAATTATCCGGAGCCCCCCACTACGATGCCCCTCATAGCCCGAGTCGCTTTCAGACGTTACACCTGACAAAAGAAACCAAACATTTCCTACTAATTTTTCTGAAGATATATGCCTCTATCAGCTCGTGAGTAAAAGTTATCCTTATGGCAAAGCAAAATGCTAGTTTTAGCTGGAAGCATGCGGCATCGCTTTTATACGAACTCTAGAGACGAATGTTAATACAACTTATCCAGGTAAAGTTTACTGCAAGAAAACGGGAACTCGTTTAAAACCACGCAAACGCACGATACGTCCCATGCCTCATGGTTAAGTTGGCAAAGAAAGGGAATATGGCTCAGTGAAAAGCACCAGCATTACATGATAAAGGCTTTATCTGGACTCAACCAGCTGACCAAGGTGGCGAAGCTCTGGCAAGAGATCACTGATAAGTGGAACTCTTCTCCTATCTCCGCAGCGAAAGTTCTTGAAGAATAAAGCCCATAACGCGTGCCACGATGAAGCATTTGTGATGATACAGAGATCAATGACAGTGCTTATCCGTTCTTCACCCGGCAAGCACGCATGGCAACACTTGGAGAGGCACAGGCAGATTCTCAACAGCACCTTCTCCACCATTTTTTGCATGTATCACAGGTATATACACCCTGCGCATCTAACCGCGATATATGCGTAACTCGCGGTGATGTGCGCGTCCCCATCAGGAAGGCAGGGGAAGTCCGATGGCTCCGGCAGCATTGTGCATGTAGTCATGAAGAGGTTGTCCACCTTCTTCTTGGGTATCTATCTCGCCCAAATATAACTTGTCCTATTCCTCTATTATGAGGTGCAACCATAACCTTCAAAACTCACTAGAGGTATTTTTTTTAACCTACACTTCGTGCAAGCTGGTGTAGGCGAGTGCAGGGCATGGCTAAAGCTACGATGTGAGGCGCTGCACTCGGCTGCACGAGCGTGATACCGATCGTCGCCGTCCTTGGGAGCAGACGACAAGCTCTGAATGTTTGGGTCGTCGTAATGTACTATAAGGTGAAATGAGAAACATACTGCAAAACGTTTTTTCGTGGCGTTTATTAGGGTAGAGAAATGTAAACGACATTTTTGTTTCCCCTCAAATAGAGCGCAACACACAAAGTTGTCTGCACAACAGATGCATAGAGCGTACCACACAGCTGTCGCTAAATTTCTCGCACAGTAAGTCGGATGAAGGGTCGACGACGAGTTCCTCGTGCAAAATACAAAGCATCCATGCTTCTGTCGTCACTAGGGGAACAGCGTTATGCGCCGCGTTGAAATTGAAACCGGCGTTCCATGGCATATGGGTGCGACTTTCGATGGCTGGTTCTCGGCTCTCAGCCTGCGAGCTGACCGACCGCTTTGAAACACCGCCGTATTAATACACAGGCGTGAAAGATGATACTGTAACCGTAGGGAGCTTCGCACTAACATACACAGATACGTAGATTACCATGTATGCAAATATACTCATATTTTTCACGCGAGTCGCCCAGTGCGGATACTAACCGAACGAACGCGGCGTATACCTAAACGCGAAATAGCGTTCAGCAGACTAAAATATGCGCTTTGAGTTGTGGAAGAAGTTTTATTTTCGTCGAAGGTAAGGTTTACACTGTCTTAGACGCATGGGTGCACCGTCACAACGATACCGTCGTCCTCGACGACGAACTTCACAAACTTGCGAGAAACCACTGGTGGCATTTACCATCAGAAAATGGCGTTGTGTGTTTGAAACGCGCGGCTTCTTTTTTCATCTGCTAGCCTACACCTCCAAAGAAAGCGGTGTAGAAAGTGTAGTTTTCGTTATACACTACGCGCAAAAGAAATGCGTCCGTGTAGATGGGCAGAGCTCCACTTTTGCTACACTGGCAAAAAAAAAAAAATGAAACCATGCTACACTGGCTACACTAGTGTAGCCAGTGTAGGTAAAAAAAAAGGCCCTACTAAGAAGCATATTAATAACGTGATCAATAGAATACACACGCGAGTGATGGATTCTACTCGTTCGCCATCAGAAACAATTTTCCGTTCTAATTAATCCTCTATATAAATTTAAGGACATTGACGACTGATAGATTTCTGAAGTTTTCAATAAGCTAGATTCTTGGATAAAAATTTGCAGCACTGCTGAGGGGGGAAGGGGGAGGGGAAGAACGAACGTGCACTGTCAGTCTTCAGCTCACTGCTTGAACAGTCGATTCCTGCCCACATGGGTCCCTGAGGGTAGCATAAACACTTTTCTGAATTCCAAAAGCCAGCCTGTGTGCAAAGCGAAAAAGCAGCTTAGCACAGCTGCCTTCAAGGCAACGGACAACTGTGCGTTGCCTACAAGGTATTTACTAAGGTAATCGCTACTAGAGTCAGGGCAACCTTAAATTTTAATCAACCAAATGATCAGGCAGACTTTCATTAAAAACATTCCACAATAGATCACATTCACAGTATCAATCATGTGATAGAGAAATGCGCAGAATATAACCAATCCCTATATACAGCCTTCACTGATTGCGAGAAAGCATTTGACTCAGTGGGAACCTCAGCAGTCATACAGGCATTGCGAAATCAGGGTGTAGAATAGCCTTATGCCAGAATACTGGAAAATATATATAGCAACTGCACTGCTACCATAGTCTCCATAAAGTCAGAAATAAAATTCCAATAAGGAAGAGCATCAGGGAAGGTGACACGATCTCGCCAATGCTATTCATCGCCTGTTTACATGAGGTATTCCGAGGCATGAATTGGGAACAGTTGGGGATAAGAGTTAATTGAGAATACCTAAATATTCTGTGATTCGCTGATGACATCGACTTGCTGAGTCACTCAGGAGGTGAACTGCAAATCGTGATCAATGAGTTAGACCGGCAGAGCAGATCGTTGGGTCTAAAAATTAACATGCAGAAAACCAAGGTAAAGTTCAACAGTCTAGCAAGAGAACAGCAGTTCACAATTGGTAGCGAGGTGCTGGAAGTGGTAAAGGAATACGTGTACTTAGGGCAGGTAGTGACAGCTGATCCGGATCATGAGAGGGAAATAACTCGAAGGATAAGAATGGGGTGGAGCGCATATGGCAGGTTCTCTCAGATCATGAATGGCAGTTTACCAATTTCCCTCAAAAGAAAAGTGTACAACAGTTGTATCTTACCGGTACTTACCTAAGGGGCAGAAAAATGGAGGCTAACGAAAAGAGTTCAGCTTAAGTTAAGGACAACGCAGCGAGCCACGGAAAGAAAAATGATAGGTGTAACGTTAAGAGACCGAAAGCGGCCAAAGTGGGTGAGGGAACAAACGCGAGTTACTGACATCCTAGTCGAAATCAAGAGGAAGAAATGGGCTTCGGCAGGGCATGTAATGTGAAGGCAAGATAACCGCTGGTCCTTAAGGGTAACGGAGTGAATTCCAAGAGAAGGTAAGCGTAGCAAGGGGCGGCAGAATGTTAGGTGGGCGAATGAAATTAAATAGTTTGCAGGCAAAGAGTGGATGGCGCTTGCAAAAGACAGGGTTAATGGGAGAGATATGGGAGAGGCCCTTGCCCTGCTGTGGGTGTAGTCAGGCTGGTGATGATGATGAGACATCAGGAATGTGCAAGAAAAAAAATCCAAAGAGAATGTTTACTGCATTCGAATCATTGCGAAATCACGGATTTGTGCTATGCAGAAGACAACAAAGAGCGGGCAGCGCCACGGGATGGAGCAGATGGAAGTTGATAAAGACGATGCTCTGCAATGCTTAGCGTAAGAGTGTGGTGCAGTTTAACACAAGGCAGTGTTCGGCTGCAGCGATAGCTTAGTGGTCTCGTGCAGTGGCCTTTTGAAATTGATCTGTTAACACTCCCACGGGTTCGACTCCCAGTCGTGGATACTGATGTGATTTTTTTCTAGGTTCTGAACCTCTGGACACACATCGGCAAGAGACGATTTTGCTGGGCTCTGAACCTGTGGGCTAGTGCTTTCGCACTAATATATAAAGCATTATTCCGACTACAGAAGGGCACAGCGCTGCAGCCCTTATTTTATCCTCGAAAACAGACGGGATTGCCACGGTGAAGGAATTTTTGCTTTGCGGACAAAAAAGCATAACTTGAGACCGCTTTCATTTCGAGCCCCAAAGCACTGGAAACCACGAGAATAATGGTGAGACTTGAGAACCAAGCCACATTTGCCTCTGTGCCTGAGATAAGACGGTTTTCTCATTTTCTAATAAGATGCGAGTATTTTCTCTTGATATTGTCGAATAAACTACTCTGTGTTCCATCATGCAAGTTCTTGCAGTGGAGAGAAAGCTATCCAAATGCGATGCTACCCAAGTGCATAAACACAAATGGATAAATATGAATCAGCTACACACTCCGCAAAGCCGACGGCTTGTACCGGCTCGCAGAAATTTCGGCGCACAGCAAGAACTTTTGAGTTATAGTATATCTCTAGACACGCTGCAGACTTGTGGGCGGCTGGTTTGGAAAAGCAAGTAACGGCACTTGAAGATGGAAATCCCGCGATGTGATGGCGCAACACGACACCTGCATTACCGGTGCTGTTCATACCATTAAAATGCCTGCAAAGTAATAGCTGTGGAAACAAATTTTAAATATAAGAGCCTGAACACTGTCTTTGACAAGTTTTTATTACCGTCAACTTATGTAATCTTTAACGGTACACTGTTGCCTGTTTTCGCAACACACCAGTCGGATGAATCACTCCAATCGCTTGATATAGCATCTTTCACGTCACAAATATAATTAATTTAAAAAAAGTTTCGAGCAACTGGTAATATTTCACTCCCTTGGGAATCTTGGACATCATTTATGGGCTAATATCTCTCAGCTATGAGCAGCCAAACACCACTGATAGTCCCCTTCTCATCCGGCTCACAAGAGCGGCGGCGGGGGAGCTTTGCTGACGGGGACGTGGAATTGGCCACGCGGCGACGTTGACCACAAGCCAACGGTGGAGGCGTCTGGCGGCTGCAGGGTGCCTATAAGCAGGCCGTCAGCACGCTCATGCCTAGCAGTGCCCAATGTCCGCCTGCTAACGTGAACTCGGAAGCCTAGGGTCGCAAAAAGCCGAAGCGTGCAGAGGACATTTCTGTCTCGTCATTATGGCTCGAGTTGGTCCTGCAGTTTGGTGGACTGTTTGCGTACTAATCCCTTCGAAAGCCTAAATTCCCGCCGAAAAGCATCATCATTCATGTCGAAGGGACCCTCAGATACGTTCGGCCGCCGATAATGATCCCTCAACAGCGCGCACATCAAGGAGGCAAAAAGAGGAACCACCATGTTTACATTGAAGTGAACGCTAGCGTCTCGGTTCCTTGGACGGCAGGCTCATCAGTTAGCTTTCACTTGATTGACAACTCATGCGACATGTATAAAAAACCGCAGTCCTATCTCCGCGAGATGTTGTCACGATAACAAAACGTGGCCAACATGTGCGGCGGCACGCGGCAGCCATCAGGGAAATGAGCCAGTTCCAAAGCGAACAGTCTCGTGGATTCGGCACCTGATTAATTTTGATTATCTGATGTCCTTTCCCCAAAACCTTCATATGCAGGCATTTGTGCCTTTTCTCTCCATCAACATGCAGCTACCACAGCCACAAACAAATTAGCAAGCTTGTGCTCATTAGCCGGAACACAAGAAGCAATGTTTTCTGTCTGGCAGCATAGACTGTCAAAGACAGCAGGGGACCATGATCACAACGACTTATTTTCTACAGGTACCAAGTTCAGGTTGGCTGAACACAGCTCATTCACTAAATGCAAAAAATTCGCTGCAAAGAAGAAATAGGCACTCCGAAGTGTGACTGACTTAATGCTAAACTGTACTGCTGCCATCAGACAAACAAGTCACATTCTGTGCAGAGCACTGACCACTTGGTCCAAGTCAGCAGACAGTCCCGCCATGCAGCAGCTGTCGACAGCGAACCCAAGTGCAGTTAAACCTGGATTGAACAAAACTGATAAAAGTCCAAAATTTTTCGTTACATGCAGGTCGTCGTTACACCCAGTTTTCGCATGAAGACTCAAAAGGACAAAGCTGAACAGAAACCAAAATGAAAAATAAATGCAGATAAGTATCGGGATGGGAGCTGGAATCATGCCCCAGCTGTGCCAGAATCACACGAGCAGCTAAGCAGCGCCAATGAGTACGCATTGCTTGTCACATGCCTTCTTCGCTGCGTCCTGCTGTTTTGCGGTAATTTTGAACATGAGTTGTTTTATTGTCATTTGGTTTGACGTTACAAAAGCTAAAACCGCAGAGACTGTTGCATTTGCCGTGAAGAGATACTGATCATACTGGAGCAGGGTACGTTGTGTCCACTGCGTTCACTCACAGTAAATGTAATGCTCCTCTCATGGCAGTTCGTGTTTTACCGGCTTCAAACTTCTGTGTGGTTTGGTCTCAAACTTCAAGTAATGCAACAGTACCTAACAGATAATCACCATAGCAAGTTCGTTATGTCAAGGTCAACTGCCGCAACACCTTCATTACACTGAGTTCACAAATGCACACGGTTCAATGGGGATTTGAGAGACTTCATAATATCAAGGAATTCGCTACAAAGTGGTTTGCTATATCCAGGCTTAACTGTATTGTCTGCCAGCTTGCATGTCACAGCCACAAAAGAGTTTCATCTACTGTTGACATGTGCCACACAGCATGCCCCAGCCATGCAAGATGTACTATAGTGTGTCTGGGTTAAGGCAGGTGTACAGTGCATAAGCACTCAATTCAAAAAGAGCAGGAATGCAAGCTGGCTTGTACTACATGCTGCTCAATACAAAGGAAACACAACAATATCCCTTTCAGCTTCAGTGCTCTTAGCTGTGCTTGCCAGCAACTAATACCTGTGCTACACGGGCACATTCGAATGACATCTGAGTCGAATGACATTCAAGACTTGGAATGACATTCTGACTCCTCGGACTCCCGCGGTGCTACACGACACTTTCAGGACGCATTTGAAATTTGCTCAGCTCGTTTTCAGTGTACAACGACGATGGCGATGGTCGCTGCGATCGCACTGGTGCAACAACGACACTGTCACGGTCAACAGCAGCATATGATTGTAGTGGCACAAGTTTTCTAGGCCAACGACACCGACGAATTCGATCGGTGGACGGTCAGCCTTCATGTCCTCGGCAGGCCGGCGGCTGAGCGAAAACACGCTGATGAGCAGACGGTGTGAATATATTCGAGCTTTTACCATATCCGTATTGAAAATAAGCGAAACGAGCGGGTATATTTCACATGTGCACACTTGAACACTCACCAGCGATAAGCGCTTGCCGAAATAATTTTAATCGACGGCGACTCCTTTTCCGCGACGACTAGGCCTATCGAGTCCGCAGGGTTACGTCTGTGAATTCGGCTGTTGTGAGCAGCGAATTCACTAATTTAAGCGAATGCAAATGATCAACAAGTGTAGTTTGGACAACAGTGATCTGAAATCAACTATTGCTCACATCGCAGGGCGCGCATACGACGAACGGGAAGCGCCGGAGTTACCCAGACCGCCGAGCACTGCTTTACGGCCAGCAGCAGTCGTCGCCGTTGCTATTTTTTGGATAACCAGTTATGTGTTTCAAATAGCACGAATGGCCCGCAATCATACTTCTGGATAAAGAAGGTTAAAATAAAGTACTGGTCACGCCGGAAGAAGTCGGGACAATTAGCGGCAAGCGCCGGTCGTACGCGATGTCAGCAGCCCGGCTTTCAAGTGTTTCGCAGGCGAGCGATCGTATCGACGCTTCCCACAGATTGTCGCACTGCGTTAACAAGCACGGGCACAACCGGTACAAATGAAAATAGAATATTCAATAGAACTAAAACGCAGGATGCGTTTTATGTCATGTAAACGAGCGTTAGCTGTTCGTACGCAGCGATGTAAACAATAGTATGAGTGCTACCAACCGTCCTCGTCGGCGCACTCTTGGGGAAATTTCATGCTCGCGCGGTGAATGTTCATTGGTGTAATATTATCTGCAAGCACTTACTTAGACAGAAGAGGGGCAATTTTCTAAACAAACACGAAGAAAAAGCGAGCAGCGGGTATCGAGATGAGCAGCCACACAGCCGAAAGCAGTCGCGCAGCTGTGGGCGAGGCGAAGCGATGACGGCGGCCTCGCCTATTGGTCGGTTCGGGCTGTGTTCGCGCTTCGAAGGTATTCTAAATTCTGATGTCTCCGCGGATCTTCGTCGACTCGAATGTCATCTGAACCGATTGCCGTTGAAAAACTTCCTGTAGCAGCGGAAGTTCGGCAGTTGAGCCGAATGACGTTCGGTTCGAAGGCATTCGAAACGCTCGTGTAGCAGGGGTATAACAGTAATTTCACTTACCACTATCCACAAGATGTAAACGATAATGAGCATTCTTTTCCCCACTCCTTCTCGATACTTGTTCAAGGCCTAGCAGATGGCACTACCTCTCAAAAGCCACAAGAAGTAGTGGAAGGAACAGATCCACTCCAGGGTCCACAACAAGACCTGGCATTGTGCAAGTATGACATGAACACAAGACCAGGACCATTTTCTTTCATCTTCCCCGTCGGTCGCTGACCGGCTGGCCTTAATACCCGCTGCTAGCCCAGCAAGGACGCAGAGAGCAAATCCATTCCTCAAAGTTTGGGAGTAACCTCATGGGGACACAAAGGAACCAGAGAATGGCAGAGGTCGCAGTAGCGGTTCGAGTGGTTGACTGCATGCGTAGTAGGGCCGGAGTTCTGGGACGAGGCACGCGACTCCTAGCTCTGTGCCCGCTGTCATCGGGCCAGTGGCGTCCCAGCGAACACCTGCTTTGCAGCCGCTGCCTTGACCTCGCTTGAGGCCACTGTCCACCAGACATTTCGTTCTCTTATTTTTGTAACACGGCAAACTTGGGTCTCTTTTGAACAGTTTGTGTGTGAAGGGCCACAGAAAGGGGTGTTCGAGCTTGGCTTTAAAATCGTTGCACTATGTCGAGTACAGGCCAACGAGCGTTCATGCCACGTACGAGACCTCAAGAGCGAGTGGGAAATTTACAATGAATTTTTAAATATTCCCACTTCCGCACCTGGCGGCGACGCGCGATGCCGAGCCTTCGCGCGAAAACCTGGCGTACGACGTCACGCCGTGCAAGTGACGTCAGGAGCCAGGGTTATCATTGGTTCACCGCGCCTAATTCTTTCAGACGTCACGCAGCTACCACGGCTGCGGCCGCCGGCGGATGTAGGGAAGGGGCCGAATGGGTGGGGCCAGCGGTGGAGCGCCGACGTTTTCGCATGTGAAAATTGAGAGGACAGGGAAAGGCGCAAAGATGGGGAAGCTTAATTTTTGACTGCATATGAACGCATCAAAATAATTCTTGCTGGAGGATATTTGTGAAGCAGCATCTTTTAACATCCCAGGCAGGTCGCAACTTTATTGGGAGCCCCTTTCTGGATTGTTGAAGACTACTTGCTGTAGTGTTTCTCCTCATTCTTTTCCGTTTTCACTGTTTTTGACTGTGTAGATTCCTTCGCTATTCGTTCATTTTAGTTTACCATTTGTAGCTTCTGTAGGTATTAAACGTTGTTTAACCTTGTTACCAGAGTTTCCTTCACTGCAGTCAAAACACTGACACACAAGCACCCCACACTGCTTTAAAACAATTACTTTGTCTAGTGTTCGCTTTCAAAGCGACAATGTAAGCATGAAGCGGCCCTGCGCCTCTACGACTTGCATCTGGCAGCCGTTAGCCGGGCAGTTTGTGATGCAGTTGCAGAGATGGCGCATTCCATATGGTTACAGCTTTGAACATCACAGTTGGTTAAGGGAGACGTGAGGCTTGAAATTAACATTTTTATTATTTAAAATATTGTAATAAAATTAGGTGTGTGTATGTGTTTCTCCTTCCTGTTTTAAAAATGTAATTAATTTATGTACATCTCAGTTTCCATATTATAGGAAATCACTGATGCCTAATTAGCGGACGTTGTCCGAAGCGTGGTCGTGGGGCGTTAACGGCAAATCCTCGAAGACCGATACGTCGGTACGGGCAGTGATGAAGATTATGGCCGGCCTCACCGCAATGGAAGCACAACGGCTGGTTGTCGGGAGTCCTCCAGACGTCGCATTTCCTGGGGCTTGAGCGTCGGTCAGAGGCTGGGCGGGCGGGGGCTGGGAGGCGGCGTTGTGGAACAAGTGGCTCATCTCGGGGAGGACGTGGGCGTTGTCGTTGGGGCTGAGCAGTCCTTACTGCAGCGGCGTAGGTCATGGCCTGGGGTTCTGTGGCCGTCGGGGTGCCAAGTGCCTGTTGCACTTCGTCCCGTACCACATCCATCAGAGTCGCTGCTTGTGGCTGTGGGGAGGATGGGAGTAATCGGCGTAGCTCCTCTCGGACGATTTCGCGGATAACTTCCCGCAAGCTGTCGCTGGTGGTGGCTGTCGTGTCCGATCGGATTGCACAGGCAGAGGAAGGGCGATTGTACTGCCGAGCTCGGACGTCGAGGGTCTTCTCAATCGTGCAGGCCTCTTGCATGAATTCCTCTACAGTTTTTGGCGGCTGGCGGACGAGGCTGCCAAAGAGTTGTTCTTTTACGCCGCGCATTAAAAACTGAACTTTCTTTTCCTCGGTCATCCCGGGGTCGGCGCGGCGAAATAGGCGCTTCATCTCCTCGACGTAACCGCGGACGGGCTCATTCGGAAGCTGGATCCTGGACTCGAGGAGTCGTTCGGCTCTTTCTTTCCTCACGACACTGGTGTATACCTTCAATAGTTCTCTCTTTAATAGCTCCCATGTCGTAAGGGACGACTCGTAGTTTTCGTACCACGTGCGTGCGGAGCCATCCAATGAGAAGAACACGTGTCCAATTTTTGCCGCATCATCCCACTTGTTGAATGACGCCACGCGCTCAAATTGATCCAACCATTCTTCAGAGTCTTCGCCTAGGGATTCATTGAAAGTTGGCGGCACCCACGGCTGCTGTAGTATGATCGGTGTCGACATCTTCGGCGAGATTGCGGTGCTCGTAGCAGCGTCTTTTCGCTTTCTGGTGCGGTCAGGCAGTTTCCCGAACTCAGGCTCCTCTCCCTGGAGACGTCGGCTGGCTCGTCCTCGGGTGCGAAGCGCTGAGGGCTGGCTTCACGACTTGAAGAGGGCGTCCGGAACATGGGAGGCTACCCCGCACCTCCACCAGATGTCACGTAGTGGTGACGGCAGTCGAAGCAGTGATGAAGACGGACGAAAGGGTCTTCTAAAAGAAAACTGTTTATTGGGCTGAATCACTCGGCGGCGGCGAAGCGACAAGCGTGCTCGGCGGTCGTCGAACAGAATGCCCGCCGCTATCGGCCGTGCTCAATTTAAAGCTGATAGCGAAGTTTCGAGACAAAGAGTGCAAAGTTACTAGAACATTCCGGAACAACGTAGAATAAGCTCTGCCTGGCTGCGATCAATCGAGATAAATCTAGTCGCGTCTTGCGTCGCAAAGAAAGCGATAAGGTGGTGTGGCGGCAGATTTGAAAAACGAACAAACACTGCAAATATTCGCGGCAATATGGTTGTCAGCCATTCGTTGTGACAGGGAATCAGAGGATCTGAACGTTAAAAATGAACCGTACTGCTAATCTCTGAACCATTTAAAGTATTTGTTTATCCTTTAGGTAAAAAGGGATCCAGTACTATTGTTATGTATATTAAATAAATAATAAATTGGTGATTGAGGAAAGGAAATAGCATAGCAACTGTCTCACATATCTCTGTGGACACTGGAACCGCACTGTAAGGGAAAAGATAAGAAGAAAGGAAGAGGTGCCGTAGTGGAGGGCTCCGGAATAGTTTCGACCACATGGGGATCTTTAACGTGCACTGGCATCACACAGCACATGAGTGCCTTTTGCGTTTCGTCTCCATCGAAACGTGGCCGCCGCTTTCAGGTTCGAACCCGGGTACTCTGGCTCAGTAGACGAGCGCCTTAACCACTAAGCCACCGCGGCGGGTAATGTATTCTAATTTTGGCAATATGCAAGTTCCGTAGGCTAGAAGTTTTAAAGGGACACTGAGGAGAACTCATCAGATATTTTTTGTTAGCTAAATCTGATAGTTCGGCATTTCATGGCTTTGTTGCCGCTTGTCCGGGAGCGAAAGATGCATTTATTTCAAAGAAGTTTGGATTGAAAGTTGAAAACGTTTTTCCCGCCGCTCCGATTCAAACTCGAGAACTCTTATGATGTCACAGAGAGCTCTTATGACGTCGTAGGACGGAGTGATGTGAAACGTGACGTAAACGCAGACTCCGTGATTTCTGGTGCTAGCGGTGCGGTCTAGCAGCTGCCGAAAGGAAAGTTACTACCGCCGCACGTTGAAGGCATCTATCAGGGATCGCTAACGTCGCTTCGTTTACGTTTGCACCGGCGTCTTGCCAGCGTTACAATGTATCCCGTTCCCGAACCCGACGACGTAGTTCTCGCAAAAACTCCAGCCTGCATTTCAGAGAGCTCAGCCCCCACAGGGCGTGCAATGATTTTGAGGTAGCACGGTTAGGTTAGGCGCCGGCGGGTCGTTTCCCCCTTCCGCCGTGAGCAGCCGTTGCCAACTAAATATCATAACCCCAGTGCGGGGAGTTGTGAGGGGCCAGGACAAGGTCAGCGCGTTGCGCCCGGGGCTTTGGGGCCAACGGATTGTGATTCCTTGAACGGCGCGGAAGGCCCAAGTTATTTATTTTTTTTGCCGCCAAAAACGGATTGGTGCTCAAGGGCGGTCGCGTTTAAAGTTGGCGGCTTGAAGCTAAAGCCGGCGCACGACGCTTCAACTGTTTCCGCTAGATCCAATTGGTCCACTGGACCGGGCTCTCTCGCCCACTTGCATGTACCTTCAGATGTGTACTGTGAATGGATTAAATTAGCCGAGAGCTCGAAAAGAACAACTGCGCCCAACTGCCGAAGCTATTGAATTACGTCACAACGTGCACCTTGCCGTGGACCCGAATCAGTCTGGCCGGGCCGGCGGCGGATGGCGCACTCGGCGCGAAATAGAGACATGCTCCAAGTCTCCGCCAGTGCTCTCCGAGTGCGCCGAAGCCGCCGAACGCATCGGCGGTCAAGCGCAGTTGGAGTATAGAGGGTCCCGCTTTGGCCGACCTGACGTCGCCTTGCAGCGCGCAGGCGCGCGTTACGCCGGAGCATAAACGCGCCTTAACAGAGCCTGCGCTTCACCGCTAACCAACGTATACGGTGGCGGCATCTATAGGAGCCACTGATACCTCCCCGCCCACTCACTGAATAAAAAAAATCCTGTGCCGAGGCTCGGAATCAAACCAGGGCCTTTGGAGTTTGAGGTGGAGACGCCACCACTCCGCCACGACGGCTCAAGGTGTAACCATCAATAAAGGCGCATCTAGCGAATGCACTCTTCCGATGCAGAAATCTCCGCGCTTTCGCTATGTATATCCTGGCCTAACAGAGCTAGGTCATCAGCAATTTTTATTAACTGCCTTGTACCTTGTCTCCTGTCCCTAATAAACGATTTCCGTTAAGTAGTTTGAAGTTGACTGGCAGAGCCGGGAATGTTTTGCCGGGCGAGCGTGCGAAGACACAAGTGCCCTTTATACTGCGAACTGCCTTGTACGATCATCGACCGTGGCGATCATCTGACAAGCCTTAACAGGCTCCTTCAAAGGTTAACCAGCACTTAAAGCGACACTTGGAGTTCCTCTGCTGTTCTGCGCTTGTAAATCGAGGCGCGTCAAAAACAAAACCACGGGCCACGCACAGCTCATAGACGCGAAGCGCCATAACAAATCGAAACTCTCCTTGCCGCCTGTGGCGCCGCCAAGCATCGGTTTTCTTTGCTTCCAACATTCAGGTTGTCTTTTGTCTGCCTTCCTCGTGTAATAAAAGTGCACTATCGGTTTTAAAACAAAGCTTACTTCAATATTGAACCGCGCAACCTTCCTTTGTCAGCCTCAGAGATTCACGACGCCATGTAGGAACGAAAATTTCTCCAAGGTAGCGTCTTTTGTCCTGTGATGTCACCACGCTTGTATTTGCGAGATTGGCCTGTGATGGCGATACCTAAATTTTGGTTCTTGCTATTTTCTACCTTACAGGACCTTTGTTTTCAGTAAGAGCAGCGTTTTTGTGATCAGGAGCTGGCATTCTATCGACACAAACCAAATTAAATGTCTCCTCAATGTGTATTGCACCGAACCTATACAACTGGAACAGGGCATGGATACAATTCCACAATGAAGCACATATCGATAACATTGTCCAGGGGACAGGCAACGCGTCGTAGAGCCCCTACTGCTTGTGTTGAGTCGGTATATAGGAGAAGACAGTTCGGTGGAGCACAGAGGAGGTCTTTTAAAGTGGACAACCCGTCACGAATGGCAATGAGCTCTGCTATCACAGAGGGAAGCGGCGCCAATGTGATGTAGGAACATGTCTAGCGTGCATTAGGTAGAGCTCGACAGAGAAGACTAATGTGCAACATATGATCTTTCGTGCCTGCGTCCACGTAAGCTTGAAGTGCGCCTATGGAGTCTGCTGGGAGAGGAGGCTCTGTTTCTTTCACTGAACGATGAGCGTTGCGCATGACACGTAGGGGTCGGTTGCCAGAGGCCTGGGGATGCTGTGAAGGAGGAGGTTCCGAAGGCGTTGCGTGAAAAGGCGGATTTTATTTATTTATTTATTTTACAATACTTCCACTCTCAGCCGAGAGCCTAGCAGAAGGGCATAAAAAATGATTTCTTGTGCGCGTACAAGTATACGTGTGAGTGACACAAATCACGAAGAAACAACATAATTCTTCAAAATACAAGCGACAAGGTAATAGAAGCATACAGTAGAAAACAACGTAGTATATGATTGCAACAACTGTGCACGTCATAGTCATAAGCAAAAACGAGAAAGTTTAAAGAAGCAACTGCATTTCAATTCTACTTATTGAGAGTGCTACCCAAAATAGAAACGCGAACAAACATTAGAAGATCTTAATAATCCTTTGTGATTAACTTTAACTGTGAAACAAACCCGGATAATGAATTTGTTGTTGTTAATGATGAGCTAAGTTCATTCCATTCTCTGATCCCGCGAGGGAAAAATGAGTACCTGAATGTGTCGTTAGAGAAAGAATACTCAGTTAGCGTATGCTCGTGTTGATACCGTGTTTTTATAGCTTGCGAATATGAAATGTACTGGGTGGTATCCATTTTATACTGACAATGCATAATTTGAAAAAGGAACTTAAGTCGAGCTTCTTTTGCTCTCGTCAATAGTGTGTTAAGGCCTGAACAAGCTAAGAGACGCGAGGGTGAGTCAGTAGGACGGTATTTACTGTGAATGAACCTTACGGCTTTTCTTTGTACGCCTTCAAGTTTAGCTATGTTAGTTGCTGTGTAAGGAAACCAAACTGTGTTAGCGTATTCTAAAATAGGTCTCACAAATGTTTTGTACGCCAGAAGCTTAATATTCATTAGAGCGAGCTTTAGGCGTCTTTTTAGATAAAATAGCTTTTGCAGTGCAGTAGTTGTAATATTAGTTATGTGTGTTTCCCATTTGAGGTTAGATGTAAATGTTATGCCTAAGTATTTATGTTGATCGACCTTCGAAAGAGGCATGTTATTAACGGTATAGGCGAAGTGCGATGGCTGTTTTTTTCTTGTTATCGTCATTTACACTGATTTCTTTACATTAATAGACATTTGCAACTTGGAGCACCACTCGGCTAGCGTGTTATAAGAACCAGAAAGAGCAAGATGGTCGTCATGGCTGTTAATTTCTTTATATATCACACAGTCATTAGCAAAGAGTTTAATTTTTGCACCCTATAATATTGGTTATATTATTAATAAATATAATAAATAGCAGTGGCCCAAGAACTGAGCCTTGTGGTACTCCAGATATGACAGGTACATTATCAGATGGCGTATGATCGAACAAAACAAGCTGAGAGCGGTTTGTTAAAAAATCTAATCCAAGCGGAAACTTCTCCCTTCCCAATAGCTTGTTCCAGTTTTGCGATGAGCTTGGCGTGACTTACGCAGTCAAAGGCTTTAGAAAAATCAAGTAATATCATGTCATTTGAGAACGATTATTAACACAAAAAGCAAGGTCATGAACTACCTCTGTTAGTTGAGTGATGGTTGATAAGCCTGATCGAAAACCATGCTGGTGGGGCGAGAGTATATTTTCGCGTTCTAGAAAGACTGTTATGTGTTTTAAAATCATATGCTCTAGTATTTTGCATGAAGTGCTGGTGAGCGATATAGGTATGAAATTAGCAACATTATTTTTGTCTCCTGTCTTGTGGATCGGCACTATTTTAGCCTTTTTCCAATCATGTGGCAGATTAGCAGTTGATAGTGACTTGCGAAAAATCTGTCCTAGATACCTACTGCACCACTCAGCGTATTTTTTTAGGAATTCATTTGGAATTTCGTCGGGACCGTTTGCTTTTTAGGGTCAATGTTGAGGAGAAGATTGTGAATTCCGGCGTCGGTTATTGTTAAGGGATCAAGCACGAAGGCACGGGGTGGCGGGAGAGGGGGAAGTGAACCGTTGTCTTTCGTGAAGACCGACTGGAAGAAATTGTTGTATTGATTAGCCATTGTACTTTTTTCGTCTTTGGTTAGTTTGGTTGTCGTTGGCTGTGTAGTGCGCAGATGTTTCCAGAATCTTTGTGGACTGTTCCTCAAGAAGCTAGGTAAAGTGACAGTGTAGTAGTATTGTTTCGAATCCTTTAGTTTTTGCTTGAACTGCGATACCGCAGACTTTAACTTTAAAGTTGTGGATAATTTTGGGCTGATCTTGTTAACCCTACGAAGGCGTTTTACGCGCCGTTTAGCATGAATGACGTCACGTGTGATCCATGGATTCTTAAGCTGCTGTTTTTTCTTTATCATTGGGATGAAATTTTTTACACAGTGCCGGACGATGCTTTTAAAATGTAGCCATAAAGTATTTACGTCAGTAGATTCTTCAGAAGCTTTTTCCAAGAAGGAATTGAATTCATGCGACAGATGAGTTAGTATGCTGGCGTCATCTGCCCTATGAAAGTTGAAAAAACTTTTTACCGTAGACGGGCTAGTAATGGAATTATCGAGCGGGAGTGTGCACATAGGTATACTGTGGTCAGCTATCCCTTCAATAATTTCCATTTTTGCTTCACTTAAAGGAAAATGGCCATTAAGAAATATGAGGTCAAGGATATTTTTTGCTGAGCTTTGAATGCGAGTAGGACTAGTGACAAGTTGATGAAGGTTAAAATTTAGCATTATGTCTATTAGCCCTTCTGAAGCTTCTGATGTGCAGTGCATTGTGGGCCAGTCTATATCGGCAAGGTTAAAGTCTCGCGCGAGAATAATCCTGGATTGATGGACATGACGCTGCATATATTGTTGAATTGCTGAAAGACATGCACAGTCACAGGAAGGGCTTCGATAAACGCAACCAGTTATGACTGACATCCCATCGCACAATAGTTTGCAGAAAACTGCTTCAGCGTTGTCCACCTCAGGAAGAAGGACAAAGTGAAGAAAATTTTTTATCAGTAAGGCCATGCCTCCACCTCGTGAAGGCTGGTCTTTCCGGATGATTGTGTAGTTTGGCGGGGCAATCTCGTGATCGAATACAGCGGGCGATAGCCATGTTTCCGTGATGGCCACAATATCGGGATCGTAGTCGATTAGAAGGTTTTCTAAGTGTTCCGTTTTATTTAGGGCACTGTGGGCATTTACATTTATCAATCTCAATTTTTTGATAGTGCATCTTGTGCGGTTTGACGGGTTATACGGCGGCTTGTTTCTGGGTCGTTTTTTTGCATCGGTACTTTCTCGTTCTTTTCTTCATCCCAAATATATGCGCGTTTGTTGATGTAAAGCTTGCCATAACGAAGGGATACTTTCTCCTTTTTTTCGCGATTTGATTTTGAACTATCCCAAAGTTTCTTCCCTATGTTTCGTATTCTTTTAGAGAAGTCTTCACCAATTGAATTGTCTGTTGATTTGAGTTTGAAACCTTGACTTAGGATTGCAACTTTTTGTCTGTAGTCAAGTAACTTCATTATTACCGGCCGAGTTTTGTCTGCAGCGGGTTTCCCCAACCTATGTATACGCTCGATGGCAACCTTTTCTAGCTCTAGAGTGTCTTCAATAATGACTGTTCACAGTTTGGTCTAATTACTCGGTAGTTGAGTGGAATCAGTGGGATCAAAGTAATTTACTAGGGCAGGTGCTGCAGGGGTTGCTGATACTTTCAGGTTGCGCGCATTACGGCGCTGCTCCACGAGTTCATCAATGATATTCAGCTGAGCTTCCGCTTGTAGTGTGTGAAGAGGGGTCAAAGCAAGGAAGGCCAGTGATAACTCGCATGGCCTCTCTGTTGACTGTTTCTAATCGGTCCCAATCTCTGGGTAAGGCGCTGGAACTGAGCTTGATAGACGAGCCGAGGCTGCAACACAGAGCGGACTAACTTTGAAGCCATATTAAAGCATGCACCACCAGTTTTCTGGGCAACACGGCGAAATAGGTGCAGCGTACTGGAGGCCTTCTGTCGAACAGATCAGACCCACGGTGCTGCAGATCCAGAGCTGTCCAGCTCGACACCTAGCACCCGCATCAACGAGGCTGTAGTAAGGAGTTGGCCGTTCAAGTACAGCTGTATAGGTGTGAGCATAAGGTGGTGTCTACCCCATCAGTTTGTGATAGCCAATAAGTTTCTCATTTTAACTGACAGGGCCGGGCCAATCTTGGTGCACTACTGAGATGTCTTGTCCAGAGCGGTCTGAAGGCCTAGTTCTTGACGAGTAAGGTCCGTGTGTACTGACCAAACCGTTACATCATCAGCATACATAAAATAAAATATGTCCAGAATAGTAGCCAGTTACCATGCCAATGAAAGCCGGGCAATGCTAAATAATACTGGGGCCAGCACGGATCCTTGAGGTACACCCGTCTTTACGGTGAAGTGGCCAACACGTTCTTGCCGATACGTATGGCGACGGAACGGTCTTCCAAGAACCCTAGGCCCTTCCGAGACTACTGAACATTACTTAAAATTTCTACATATTAATTTTTAGACCCTCCATTCTGCTTAGCCTGTCTAAGTCATAAGGCATGCTTTGCACATCACCCCTTGAGTTAAGTTAGCAAGGCATGTCATTAGTAAATTGAAGATTAGTTTCGCTTGGTTTATAGGGCTTAACTTCCCAAAGCGACTCAGGCTATGAGGGACGCTGTAGTGAAGGGTTCCGGAAATTTCAACCACCTGGAGTTCTTTAACGTGCACTGACATCGCACTAAATCGGAGATTATTAAGGTTCTTCGCCATTAACTTTTATTCGCAATTCTTCCCCACCTAGTTCTCTGAATACCTTCTGTAAACATGGGGTGAATAGTACTGGAGAGATGGTGTCTCCCTACATGACGCCCTTCCTTATCGGAATTTTATAACTTTCCCTACTGAAGACTATGGTGGCTATGCAGCCGCCATAGATACTTTCCAGTATCTTTATAAACGCCACTTCTACATACTGGTTCCACGATGTCTGCATGACTGCTGAGTTTCTAATTTTGTCAAATGCTTCCTTGTAATATATGAAGGCTGTATACAGGTGTTGGTTATATTCTGTGCGATTCTCAATCACCCAACTGATAGTGCGATTATGGTCTGTTGTTGAGTAGCCTTCCCGAAAGCCAGCCTGGTGTTTTGGTTCACTGAAGTCTATGGCTGCTATAATTCTGCTAGACTGCCTTAGTGAATTCTTTGTAAACAATGGATAGTAAGCTAATCGGTCTGTTACTTTTCAAGTCCTTCACGTTCTCTTTCTTATGGGTTAAGATAATATTAGTGTCCTTGCAAGATTCCGGTACGCTCGCTGTCATGAGGCATAGTGTTTTACAGGGTGACAATCTTTTCTAGCACAATCTCCTCATCGTCTTTCAAGAGATCGGCAGTTACCCAATCCTCACCAGCCGCTTACCCCTCTGCATTGCTTGTAAGGCTTCGTTTACTTTTTCTTTTGTTACCAGTCGGATGTCCGATTCCTCCACACCACTACCTCCTGTCATTATCGTTCCGATTACTTTGGCTACTGTACAATGTACTAGTACAATGAAGTGCTTACGAGACATAAGTGTGCAAGCAAAAAATTTATTTCGGCATAGCCACGAAATCCAGTCACCTGAAATGTGTCAAGCTATAAGGGGACATGCAAGCTCTACCCACTGGTAACAATACCACGAAACTGGGTCACGAGGCAGAGCTACGATAAACTTTTTTCCAAGAACATGCGTCCCATAAAATTTCGATCACGATATACACGTGTCTGTCAAAATCCTCTAAATGAGCCCTGATGCCCTGTCTTGCAGGCACTTAGAGCTCACAGCGGTGCTACCCAAGCTAAGCTTGAATCGTGCTGTACAGATGCAGAGTAAAGCGACACATTGAGTTGTCAACGCTTTTTTCCCTTCACTGTACCCCCTCTGCCCTTACAACAGAAATATGCGTTCTATTTCACAGCGGGTAATAAAAGATATGATCGCTCCTAAATCGAACCACAAAAAGTGATGCAATATGATTTTGTTTTAGAGCGTGGTCGCCAGTGCTGATCACAAAATTCTCCGAATTGAGATAAAGCATTAGGTAGCTAAAAGAGCGTGCCGCCAAACCTGCGCAACTCTCTTCATGACTTTCTGCATGACTCTTCAGAGGCGGGTTTATGAGAGGGCAGACTTTCTTCCCAAGTGAAAATTTCTCATAGGAAAACCACGCTGAACCCCAATTACCGACGAAAAAGGACAAAAAAGATGGTTTAAATGGGATTGCTACCCCCTAACCACCTCCTTCATCATCATCATCATCATCATCAGCCTTACTACACCCACTGCAGGGCAAAGGCCTCTCCCATGTCTCTCCAATTAACCCTATCCTCCCTAACCCTCCTCCAAGAGTGACCCAAAACACATAAACTAGCTCCTGTGGCTCTTAGCCAACAGTGATTTTCACAGGCGTCTTTTACTTGAGTAACTGCCACTTATGTGACTCAAAAATTTGGCTGTATAGTGTGGAACACTATCGACATGTTGCCGCCGGACTCATGCATAGCATCGGCACGGGCTCTTAATTCTCACAATCTGTCGTTCATCAGCCCTTGGCAAAGAAGATATTCTGGCAGATGCGATACCCTTTTCTTTGTCAGATGTGTCAGAAAATGCATCAACACGATACACACAAATAAGAGCAGGCATCTTAGTGAAAAGAGATGAGAGATCTGTGCCCATGGTATATAACATTACTGCACTTGAGACATCATCCTTCTGCTCAGTATACAACCGCAGTCATGTTAATAACATGCAGATTATCTGCTTCTCAAGGCACCTACACTGAAAGATAAGACAGAACAAACCACTTGTTGCAGCGAGTGCAAACAGTGGGCAGGGGTGAGCCGCCAGGAGCACGCACATGCGCTCACCATAAAATCACGACCACACACACGCAGAGTTGCTGACTTGGTTGCCAAACCGTAGCCTGGCTTGGGCACTGTGCGCAAGGATGACACCAGTGCAGAAATTTTGAAAGCAGCTACCATTACACACCACCCTATAATTTCACAAATTGGTTTTGTGTTTTTTTGCTTCTTCAGATGGTAATAAAAGATGGGTGAGGGAAATCATGCAAAATACATAAAAATGGCTGCAATGGCTGATGGTTTGACAATTTAATGCCCTCATTCATGGAAGTGCATGCAAAGAGCAGTCCTGTCTCTTCTTGCTCACACATTTCCATTTTTACCACATGTGCCAATCCACCATGCTGGGCCAAACTGACCATTGTAGGTGGGTGTGGTGCCAACAGAGCGCCCCATGGATGACCGGTAGCTGGATCCTCGATCGAATCATCCTCCTTCCACGGCCGGGGCCGGTCAATGCCCCACGATGGAGCTGCCACATGAGACCAGAGTGAGACAAATGCACGGCACCGAGCACATGCAACTCAGAGGCATTGACAGGGTTGTCGTAGCGCAACCGGTACGCTGGCTCCTCGTTCGCTGACGGTGTGCGAGAAGGATTGCGCGGATCCACATGTGTCATTTTCCAGGCCCGGTACTTTTACCGCTCTTTCACTGTTTTCCGAAACACCTGCACATCGTAACATCACAGTGCAAACCCGCAGGTCACAAGGATGTGATGGGGCAGTGCCCTATTGAGCAGCCCGCAGAAAAGTGTTTTACACAAGTTTTTGGGCTCGGCTGCTTTCCCCGAACCTCATGATTTCAGCAGCCTGGGTCATACAACGATGTGTCTGCCACAGTGTGTGCCAAGTAACTGCACCATCCTCTAATTCCACAGTGGCACTCAAACGGCAGTATGCTACTGCAAGAGTGGGCATCCTGTCATGTTTTATTTACGCCATCCAGGCCATGACAGAGTTTTTGCCCTTCAGCCTTCACTTTGAGTAAACTGGCCCTAGTTTAATGTGCCAGATGAAGCAGACAACCAAACTACAGAAGCAAATCAAGCCGGATAGAGCTCTGGTTAATAGCAGACACCTACCTACGCCGGCTCACTTACAGGCCCCACTCAATGTTTTCAGTCATGATGCCAAATTGACGTCACTAGGCTCAAGGCTGATGGAATATGAGTAGTAATGAAATTAAGGTGCACTGTTTTATTTTGCAAGGATGCACTTCCTTGAAACAAGCAGTGCCTCAACAGAACATTTGCCAGCATTACTTTGCAAGGCTTCAACTACCCACTGCAAACAACCTACAGTAAAACCTCAATAATTCGAACTTGGTTCATTAGAAATTCTGGACAATTCAAAATTTCTGCAGTTGCACAATTTCTAATCTAAATTTTACCATGTACAGTAAAACCTCGCCAATTCGGACTTCAAGGGAGTGGAAAATACATCCGAATTATTCGAATGTCGAATTATCAAATGTTGAATTATTGAATGGCTACCCAAAACTCCCAAAAACGGTTTGCATGAAAGCGAAATTTATTTGGTGGGAATCTGGGCCACTGTTACCTCGTTTTTATGACGTTGGGCAACTGTTACCTTGTTTTTGTGCACGCTATCGGGAGTGTAGGAAGCAGAACTGCTCCGCAATAGTAAAGGTCTCCATGGCTTGTTGCAGTGCACGACACTGTAGCGCAGTAGCTTCTTCACATGTGGCTTCGCATGTGAGGAGGCGTCACCGTGCAAAAAGCGAACAGCACGTGATGAGCATGGAGATTCGGCGCTTTAGGAGAACAAAAATGCCTTGTGGACGGAAGTGAGGGAAGCGCGCATTGCTATTGGAGCGGCAAGTCTCCTTCGAAAACGAAAAATGAGATCAGCTACAAGGCATTTGTCGCACCAAGCGGTGCACGACTGGGCTGGCTTACGGATATATGCAGCTTAAAGGCGCCGTTGCCGTGGGCTGATGGCAAAGCTCCAAAAACAAAACTACATGGCTGGACTCTCTCGGCCTCTCGACGGGCACATGCTGGCTGTCAACACGCCTGCCTTTGAGCGCATGTCAGAGGGGCTTGGTAGACAATGTAACATGCAATTCAGGCCTTTGGACGTATATCTGGGCTATCGCCCCTTCGGCAGCCTGTCCGAATTAGCCAGTGTGAGCCCCGTGGCATCCGAATAAATGAGCTTCTGATGCCATAGACTGGCATGGGCCTTTGGTAGAACTCTGGCGGCAGTCTGAATTAACTGAATTTCAGAATTAACGAGGTTTTTTACTGTAATTTGAACTGGCAGCCCGCATCAGACCAGTTAATTTTAAGATTTCGTTTGCTATCAGGTAATATCCGGTTCCAATTTCATCGCAAACCCAGTGACGCGATGGCCCTTCGAAGCCGCAAGGTGGTGCCACAGAACGATGTCAATAAGTTCATTGTGGGGCTTTAATGCGAATGCTTGATACGTGAAGCACCCCAGCCCCACTGCTTCCAACACAAAAACCAATCCGAAGTACAGCACTCAGACCACAGCAGCGCACACCTGTAGAGGAAACGTGCCTCAGTGCAACAAGACAGGGAACATTGGCTTCAATGTCACATGCTGTCGCCACTTCCATCATGGTATAGCCGGACTGCAGGCAGTGATGTGCGCTAGTCGCTCCTCTCCAGCCCAACCATGGTGAAGGCTGTCTAGTGGAGACGCTGCCAATGAAGCCTCTCCCACCCCTAGCAGCATCTGTTTATGTAATGCGACTTGACCATTCTTGCTCTGTGCCCACGACTGGTTGACTGCATGGCGTGTCGTAGTTAGGGGGCTAGCTTACCGGCACTTGTGATTGCTTTGAGGATGGACGTAGCTTTGAGCAGAATTTTCTTCATTTCTCGTTAGAGTGACATTAAAATTTTTATTAAGTGGCTGAAACATGGCAACTGGTGGTAAAAAACACAAGGAACAACAAAAAGATACCAATGGGACACATGCTAAAGTGTTCCGTCACACATTAGTAAATTTTTGAGGACATTAGTAACAATGTTCTGCTTACTATCACAAAATTTCAGCGCTGTATCTCAAGAAAAATATTTCTACAATTCATTTCTTCCCTGAACTTTTTGAAAAGCCTGCAGAGGTAACAAGATGTGACAGAAGGCTGGTTGAACATTTACTGTATTTCTACAGGCATGCTGCAAGGCAAGACATGCTTAGATTTTTTTTTTGCAAACCGCAAGCCTATTGTTTTGAATTTTTGCTATGTACAGTTAGGCCGGATTGAAACGTGAACAGAACTTGGGGAAAATTAATATGGATTAGCCCAGCTAATCCAGGATATACAAAACGAAAAGCGAGATTGAGGTCTCCACTGACCCACGGAGCCGGTTTTGCGCCTTTCATTTCGTGAAAATGAACGGAGTTTGCAAAGTTGTCAACGCCCATGAACTCTATGAACGCCATCGGCTCACTTGTTTTGTTTGGTTTTTTATCCTTTTGCCGCCGTTCAGCAAGGCGTGCCTCTCATGATTCCGGCGTTTCAGCCGCTTGTCTAGCCTTGCACTTTTCACATCTTCACTGCTTTTGAGCCAACTCTCACGCTACCACTTCTGGGTCTTCTTCTCCTCCTTCCATGGCGAATGGTCAGACGACGAAGGCAGCGCACGGCGGCGACGGCGGCGACGGCGGCTGCGGCAGCAGCGGCCACGTGCGCTCCGCGTGATGTCACTCGGTTTCGCGCATGTGCAGCTGTGGCAAATCTGTAGTGTGGCTCACGCGAAGCCCGGTGTTGACGAGCCTAGTGAAGCTTTTCGCTTCAAAAACAAAGTATGTTACCTGTGTACTTTAAGCAACAGTGTGCGGCTACCCTGACTCATGTTTCTGGGTTAACGATCTGCTAATGTACTGGTTGTAATGGAATATCTCGCTGCAAAGTAGACAAGTACGGCATATGTGTGTTTAAGTTTCATTCCAGCCTGACTGTGCCCGCTGTAGAGGTTTTTAAATTCAGAGTAAAACTTCAACCAAGTAATATACAATTTACAAAATTGAAAAGCAAAGAATCTCTTGACCTGCACGACAGGTTTAGGAGTATGGAAGAACAAACGCTGTCAAAATGAATGAAACAGCCAATGCAAAATCGGCTGGGCAAAATATGCAACAAGCAAGAAAAATAACTGAGAAACAGCATTCAAAGTTGACCATCACATCTATTGCTCTGAAAAGCACCAGGGTTGTAGTCCGTGGCGTCCTTTTCAATGGAGTGTTTCTTGGCCGACTCCTTTTGCGCATGGCGTCAGCTGGTTGTATTCCACTGCTACAGCACAACAAGAACTCGGCTGCATATCTGCAGCATCCGTTGAAAAAGCCATTTCCCGCACAAGAGCTACCAGAGGAACTCAGATGCGCATCCATGATGCCCTCCACGATAAATTCATTCGTAGTCTTCTTACCATTCTTGGCCACTGGCGACATTCTCTTCTGGCTGCCGTAAAAATGTGCCGTTTTGTACTTTTTTGATCTAAGAATTCCGAATCCTATACCAGCTCCCTCCTCTACCATATGGCGATGCTACAACAGTATAATTCGAGATGATCAAATGAACAAACGCCGCTTTAAGGCTCCCATGTAAAATCCTCTGGTTGCTAGGGGCAACTGCGGAGGAGACCAATGCTGACATGCGAATGGGCAGACTTTGTTTTGCTGTCTGTATTTTTGCTTCCGGACGTGTAGTCAATCTGGAGCCATTCTTGGCCATTGGCGACTTTCTCTTCTGGCTGCCGTAAAAATGTGCCGTTTTGTACTTTTTTGATCTAAGAATTCCGAATCCTATACCAGCTCCCTCCTCTACCATATGGCAATGCTAAAACAGTATAATTCGAGATGATCAAATGAACAAACGCCGCTTTAAGGCTCCCATGTAAAATCTTCTGGTTGCTAGGGGCAACTGCGGAGGAGACCAATGCTGACATGCGAATGGGCAGACTTTGTTTTGCTGTCTGTATTTTTGCTTCCGGACGTGTAGTCAATCTGGAGCGCCAGATTTCAAGGTGAAGAAACAAGCTTTCTACTGAGTCCAAGACAGCGCCCCTCGGTTGCGGCTCCACAAAAATACCAGGGTTCAGAAAACTCAGTATTTTCAACCCTTTCAAGATATACAGCATGCACGAACATAGATAGTATAACAATTTTTTGGAAGTACTTCTCGGTTGAGTACAGGAAAGAAACTTCATGCAGCATAGAAAACGAGTCGTACAATCAGATTCTTTGACTTTTGAAAAAAATCCTCATTTTTTTTAATTTGAAAGTTATGCCCCCTTAAGTAAGTGGAAAGTTTGTCCAATAAAGGTAACATGTCCCTGCAATGTAATCTTTTTGCCTTGGTCCTATTTTTTTTCACTGTTCAGTTCATTAAAAACCCCGTTAATTCGAATATTTTTCACGGTCACAATGACGTTGAATTAACGGTGTTTTACTGTATTCTGCCTCCAAACTGGTGTTTCTTATTGGGCATTCACTCTTTGCAAACCTAACTAACTAGACATCATGAACCTTGACATTGTTTAGCTTTATTCTCAAATGTGGAAAAAAATAAACAAACACATTCAAGACATAACATCTTTTGGCGCTATGTAGGGCGCAGACATCCTAACCGAACCAATGCCAGGCCTATTCATTTTAGCATAACGACAATGGAGCCCGTGCCTTGTGCGACTTTGTGTCCCTTCTCGCCAGCAGTGGGAATATTCCACTGCTGCAAGTGCAAGTACCTACTACTAGGACTTGGAAGTGTTCTCATGAAAAACTGGAGCCTGGACTTGACACAGTGCAACAAAACACAACAGTACCACCACTGTGAGAAGAAGCCATTTACTATGAGGTTGACCCAAATTTAACATCAAATGTAGTAATTTACTACTAGTGACAAAGGTCTCCAGCTCATGCAAGCAACCACCAAAGTTCATATCTCTGTGTGCTCTCTGTGGGGTAATGAAACTTTTCTCCCCAGAGGTACAACAGTGCAGAAGTGAACACGAAAGCAAGGACAGTTACCTTTTTTTTTTACCTTGCCGTTACCTTGCCAATGCCTGTGGCTATTTTGGAGAGCTCCTCCTCCTCCTTCTTAAGCTGGGAGTCCTCTTAAAAGGCTTCCTCTTCTGCCTCTTCCTCCTCATCCACCTCATACTCCTTCGAGCTGCCACTCCAGCGCCGCCGCCGCTCTGCCCATGTACCATCCTCATAAGCCGTAGGTCAAACAGCACAGTGCATGACAGAAGCCAACAGCTACCGAAACCAAGGAGCTTAATAAGGCATGTTTTTTCTCCCTTAATTTGTGGTGTTCGTCAATGAGAGACGCCCAATTCATCTCCCATTGATGAACACGACACATTAAAGAAAAAAACATCCCCTATGCTCCTTGGTTTCGGTGGCTGTTGGCTTCCGTCATGTGTGTCATAACGAGCCCCTCATTTCCCTTCCCTTGTCTGCTCAGCACAATGGATGGTAATTCAAAAAGCCCAACCACCAGTAACACAGCAACACACGCTGTCTGCTGAAGAAGCTAACAGGGCTCAGTAGCTTTCCAGAGCTTCAGGGGCCAGCAGCAAATTTCCTCCAATCTCATTCCAAGAAGCCATCATCAGGCTCAACAGCATAAGTGATGCCTGCTCCTGCCATCTTCAAAGCCCAAATGATTGTTATTCCTTCCCCAACCAGAAAACAAACAACAAAAATCTGTCCTACTGGGATATGTTTATGAAAACGTTTCCTGCTTACTTACAAAAATAACAAGCCCCAAAGTCATCATTTTTTGCACAAACAAAAACTAAGGAATTACAGAGTGTAGACTAAAAGATTACTTTACAGCAAACAAGTTCATAATCCACAATACTGATAGCACAACCATTTTCAGTCACCATATAAATGAGACTAAAATACGTGAGGATGGCCCACTTTGCTAGAATTTTATTAAATTAAATCTGCATTTTCCCTGCCCAGGAGCAGACCGATGTTCAGGTCATCATGCATCACATTGAGCTGCAGGCCCACAAAGCAGCATTTTCAGCTTTCACCTAGTGCACACATTCTTGTGTCAGACGTCCATGCTATCCTCACCCAGAAATGCATTTCCTGGCCTTAGTCAAACCTTCTCATGTCAACAAAAAAATTAAGCTTGGATGTCAGAGTACAACGCTATCTATGACAGTTGACCTTTTAATACCTATGTCACAAGGGCAAATTTAGCGTCAATGAGTGACACTCGCTTTTAGCGTCGTTTGTATACTGTCACATGATAAAATTTTGTGACATTTGCTGCAGAATGCACTCTGCAGAGCGCGAGTCTGGAGAACTCGGCTTGGACACACTTCATGCTCAGCAGTCAGCTTTACTGTGTGTCCTGCACAATCCCAGCTCAGTATTCTGGAAAACGGTTCTGAGCAGTCGTGGCATCTAGCCTGAGAAGATATGCACTTGCCGTGTAGACACACCTGCTGCACAGTACACCGTCAATGCTGCGCTTAATCTGCTTAATCCCTATCTCAAGTATGCTGGCAAAGAAAACCGCATCTTCTCTTTTCAGGCAGGTCAGTTCAGGAACTACGTGCACATTTGCGTAATCTTAAAGATGCTGTCAATGTGCCTAATATATCAACCTGCAGTGTGACGTTTTGTTGCGCGAGGAAATGCTTGTCACGGATGAATGAATGCAGTGCCTTCGCCTTGAGAAAACGCCGAATGAGGAGGCTAGGTGCATGCACAGTACGCTGCCAAAGAAAGGAACACTCTGAATAACACTTTTCTTCGCATCTAGCACCATGTCGTCTTAGTGACACTTCTCAAGGCAAAGTGCACATGCTGGCAGTGACAATAAAATTAACTTCTCTGACGCTCGTACAATACTGCCTCCTCCAGCAAAGTTCATATTCTGACGGTTCCAAAATTAGATATGGTTGTAGCAAGTGCAACCGTTCAGTAATTCTGACATCCAGCACCACTTGAGCTGCTTTCAGCAGTTGAATGCATCAGCAAGAGTGGGTCAATCTGCGTGCGTTTCCTTGAAACCAGTACACAATTTTATGGGTCACTTTCCGAACCGGGTGGTACTGTACCTGAGAAGGGCAATGAATACGCCTCCCTTGTACTCCAAGACAGTTTTGACATGAAAATACTCTCAAAAACTAAACACTAGGTTTCAAAGAAAATAGATGCTCAATCGCAGAAGGAATTCACTTTTTATTGTAGCTGCAACCACACAATAACTGTGCCAACACACTTCTCAAAATGACAAGTGCACAGCAGGCGTACCTGGATCATAGTAGGGGAACGGTGGGGCTGGGAAGTCGTCCCTCTCAATCTTAGGGATTTCAGTAGGCTTTGGAGGCCGGGCACCCGGGAAATGGGCGAGCTCAATGGATTCCTCATTTTTCATGTGAGGCGACTTGGGCCGTGGCACACTGGACTGGATGGTATCCACTGGGCAACCTACAGGCCTTCCCCTAATACCTTCTCAAGCCGAAACACTGGCAGCATTCGCATTTTGCGCATCAAACAAGAGGTAGCGCTAACTGACTACTATGCGAACCTGTAGCCCTTAAATTAAAAGAACGTCATGTCCAAACTGTCATCCACAACGGCAGCCATTAGGGCAGAGCAAATGTTTTGTCAAATACGTACCAAGGACCTGCATTCCTGAAATAAAAAAAGCAAACAGGAAAATCAAGCTCAGCACATCAACGAAAATCAAGAGAAAGGGCATTTCAAAAATAATTCCAAGCCTAAAAACTGCTTTTTGGTTGTTTCTTTGAGTCTGCACTCACCTTGTTTTGTGTGAGGCTTGATAGGAATTCTTCTACGATTTCCAAGACCATGTACAAGAAAAGGAAGTCAGTTTTACCACAACAAAAAAGTCACAATGATTTCTCATGGAAGGGACAAAGAGCCGTGTCCCCTCTGTGTCGTTGTTTGTGAGCGCCTGGATTTATCATCATGAATATAGTGAAAGCACTTACACTAATAACAGACTACAGTAGAATCCTTCTTGAGAAAAGTCGCTTAGACCAGCGAAAATCTTGACTAAATCAGTGTCTTTACAATATCAGTTGTTGGTGATGGCATGGCTCTGAGGATGCCATGCCATTCTTTATATAAAAGATGTCTTTACTATATATATATATATATATATATATATATATTATATATATATATATATATATATATATATATTTATATTTTAAGAGAAGTGGGCACTTCTACAAAGACACTTTTATTTATCAACGTTTCGACCGCGGTGCGGTCTTCTTCAGGTGCGGTCTTCTTCACAGTCCTGAAGAAGACCGCACCGCGGTCGAAACGTTGATAAATAAAAGTGTCTTTGTAGAAGTGCCCACTTCTCTTAAATCTTTATTCTGCGGAGCCAACGCAACCTACGTATATATTATATATATATATATATATATATATATATATATATATATATATATATATATATATATATATATATATATATATGAAAAAAAATGTCCAGTCATCTATGAAAGGTGAAATATAACCGCAGTTTCACTTTGTTATATCTGAGTTTACTATAGTGGGGTTCTACTGTAACTATTAACTCAGTTCAATATAAGTAGCTATTGTCGGACACAACTCAAGAATGAAGTGGCAGATGCCCCTGAAAGACGGCTCTCCAGCCTAAGGAATCGATCGATTTTCACGACGTTGTGGCCAATCCCTTTGAACCTGCTGGCGTGACATCGCAGGGCCGGCAGATTAAAGAGTATTAACCACGGCTTAATTAGATTAACCACAGCATCATGAAAATCAGTCAATGCAATTGGCTGGAGGGCCTCCTTTGCGGGCCATCTATCGCTCCGTTCTAAAGTTGCATCCGACTGAAGAAGTTATACAGTTTTGAGCATGTTTATCGTGAAGACTTTTGCAAATTTTCTCGGCTCAACCGCTGTTTCGTTTATGCTGAAACTGCGCACAGAACTTGAGTATTGCAGTAACTTTTGTCTCGAAGTAAGTTTGTCAACAGTACTTACCTGGTTCAGCCGTGCATGATGCAAACACGTAATCGTCTGCCTTGAAATCGACGAACCAAAAGCTGCCAACTCTGGGTTTTCACTGAAGGGCATTAGTGGCGCCATGTGTTGTTTGCATGGAAAAGCGCCACAACGCGAAGAGTGCCGAGGTCATCATTGCAAGCTGCGCAGGCCCTTTTATTACACCACTGCCACCCTTCACGGCAATCCGGCACTGGCGTCTTTCAGCTCGTCGATCTCGGCGCAGACGATTATAGAGCTGCATCATTCGCGGCTGAATCAAGTAAGTATCGCTGTAAAACTTGCTAAGAGACAAAAATTACCACAATACGCAAGCTCTGTGCTTAGATTTACTGAAAACGAGCTTGCGATTGAAACGAGAAAGTTTTTAAATCTTCATGATAAAGATGCACAATACTAACTTGTTGATACATTCCCAGTTCATATAATTTTTGAACTGATATTACTAACCCTATTTTGCCCTCCTGCAACAAACCCAAATGGGATTAGCAGTATGTATAAATAAATAAATAAATAAATAAATAAATAAATAAATAAATAAATAAATAAATAAATAAATAAATAAATTTCCCAGTTCTTATGCTCAAAATCGCACTTTGCGCAAAATCGCAGTTCCCGGTTTATAAATCCTGGGTAGCATTATTTCCCTGATACTACTTGTAAAATTTAAACAAACTGTGGTCGTATAATACAATTAGCAACTAACCGCACATGTGCAAACATACAAGTGGCCGAATCAGGGGTCATTGCAACATGAAGAGCTGGAATCCAGCGGCAGTAACCTGCCACTGTAACTTTTCTACGGTGCCTAGGTACAAAAGGGCGACACACACACACACACACACACACACACACACACACACACACACACACACACACACACACACACACACACACACACACACACACACACACACACACACACACACACACACACACACACACACACACACACACACACACACACACACACACACACACACACACCACGCACGCACGCTCGCACGCACACGCAAAAAAAGAACCTGTGCCCATATACGAGTGGCTGATTCCTGCGAATAAAAGATAAATGCAGCAGCTTCTTCGCAGTGCTTAAGGTCAAAGTATCTGAGAACTACAACAATGCACTTATGCATGAGCAAGCAAGGAGTGGGGAACACGGCATGAAAAGGAAAACACTGTTACAATCAGCCGCCGCGGCACTTTCTCCCATAGGTCGGCACACTCATCATCATCACCAGCCTGATTATTCCCACTGCAGGGCAAGGGCCTATCCCATATCTCTCCAATTAACCCTGTCCTTTGCCATTTGTGCCCACCCTATGCCTGCAAAATTCTTAATCTCGTCTGCCCACCTACCCTTCTGCCGCCCCTGCTATGCTTACCTTATCTTGGAATCCCCTCTGATATCCTTAAAAACCAGCGGTTATCTTGCCTTCACATTACATGCCCTGCCGAAGCCCATCTCTTCTTGATTTTGACTAGGATGTCATTAACCCACATTTGTTCCCTCACCCAGTCTGCCCGCTTCCTGTCTCTTAACGTTACTTATCATTTCTCTTTCCATGGCTCGCTGCGTAGTCGTTAACTTAAGCTGAACCCTTTTCGTTAGCCTCCACACTACTGCCCCGTAGGTGCGTACCGGTAAGATACAGCTGTTGTACACTTTTCTCTTGAGGGATATTGGTAACCCACTATTCATGATCTGAGAGAACCTGCCATATGCGCTCCACCCCATTCTTATCCTTCTAGTTATTTCCCTCTCATGATCCGGATCAGCTGTCACTACCTGCCCTAAGTATTCCGTTACCACTTCCAGCACCTCGCTGCAAATTGTGAACTGCCGTTCCCTTGCTAGACTGTTGAACATTACTTTGGTTTTCTGCATGTTAATTTTTAGGCCCACAGTTCTGTTCTGCATGTCCAACTAATCGATCACGATTTGCAGTTCACCTCCTGAGTGACTCAGCAAGGGAATGTCATCAGCGAATATCAGATTATTCAGGTATTCTCTATTAACTCTTATCCTCAACTGTTCCCAATTCAGGCCTCGGAATACCTCCTGTAAACAGGCGGTGAATAGCATCGGTGAGATCGTGTTGGAATTTTATTGTTGACTTTATTGAGGACCACAGTAGCTGTGAAGTTGCTATATATATATATATATATATATATATATATATATATATATATATTATATATATATATATATATATATATATATATATATATATATATATATATCTTTTATTAATTTGACATAAGGCACTTCTACACCTCGATTCCTCAATGCCTGTATGACTGCTGTGGTTTCCTCTGAATCAACTGCTTTCTCGTAATAAATGAAGGCAATATATAGGGGTTGGCTATATTCTGCACATATCCCTATCACCTGATTGATAGCGTGAATATGATCTATTGTGGAATATCTTTAACGAAAGCCTGCCTGATCATTTGGTTGATTAAAGTCTAAGGTTCCTCTGACTCTATTAGCAATTACCTTAGTAAATACCTTGCTGAAAACTGACAGTAAACTGATCGGCCTGTAATTTTTCAAGTCCTTGGCGTCTCCTTTCTTATGTATTAAGATAATGTTGGCGTTCTTGCAAGCTTCTGGTACATTCAAGGTCATAAGGCATCGCGTGTACAGGGTGGCTAGTGTTTCTAGCACGATCTCCCTTCCGTCCTTCAACAGATCTGATGCTACCTGATCCTCACCAGCTGCATTGCTCCTAAGGCTTTCTTTACTTCCTCTTTCGTTACTGGCGGGATGGCACATTGCTCTGCGCTGCTGTCTCTCTCATTGACGTTCTGTCTCACTCATAAGTGCACTCATATCACCTCACTCACTCACATGTCTGTGAGTGTGAGTGAGTTGCCGTGTGCATGAGTGGACATGAGTGAGTGCGAGTGAGTGAGTGGATGTCAATGTGGGTGGCCTTGAGTGTAAGTGCACATCAGTGGATGTGTCAGTGGAGATGAGCATGAGTGCAAGTGAGTGGATGTGAGTGTCAGTGGAGATTAGTGTGAGTGCGAACGAGTGGATGTTAGTGAGAGCGGGCACAAGTTTGTGTGAGTGAGTGGTTGCGAGTGTGAGGGGAGATGAGTGTGAGGTGAGATGAGTACGAGTAGATATGAGTGATGAGTGGACATGAATGGTTGCAAGTATATGTGAGTGGTTGTCAGTGGACGAGAGTGGCGAGTGGATTAGAATGGTGGTTGGACGCAACAGCGAAATTCACAACTTGTATTTCATGAGGACGGCATCCGCTTAATGGGACACTGGGGAGAACTCTATCAGAATTTTTTCGTTAGCAAAATCTGATAGTTCGACATTTCATGGCTTTGTTGCCGCTTGTCCGGGAGCGAAAGATGCATTTATTTCAAAGAAATTTGGATTCGAAGTTGAAAAAGTTTTTTCCGCTGCTCCGATTCAAACCCGAGAACTCCTATGATGTCACAGAGAACTCTTATGACGTCGTAGGACGGAGTGATGTGAAACGTGACGTAAACGCAGACTCCGTGATTTCTGGTGCTAGCGGTGCTGTATAGCAGCTGCCAAAATGAAAGCTACCGCCACCGCACGTTGAATGCGTCTATCGGGGGTCGCTGCTGTCGCTTCGTTTACGTTTGCACCGGCGTCTTGCCAGCGTTACGATGGATCCCGCTCCCGAACACGACGACGTAGTTCTCGCAAAAACTCCGGCCTGCATTTCAGCGACCTCAGACCCACAGAGCGTGCTATGCTTTTGAGGGAGCACGGTTAGGTTATGCGCCGGCGGGTCGTTTCCCCCTTCCTCAGTGAGCAGCCGTTGCAAACTAAATATCAACCCCAGTTCGGGGAGTCGCGAGGGACCAGGACAAGGTCGGCGCGTTGCACCCATCGGAGGCTGGCTGGGGCTTTGGGGCCAACGGATTGTGATTCCTTGAACGGCGCGGAAGGGCCAAGTTATTTTTTTTATTTCTTTCCCACAAAAAACGGGTGAGTGCTCAAGGGCGGTCGCGTTTAAAATTGGCGGCTTGAAACTAAAGCCGGCGCACGACGCTTCAACGGCTTCCGCTAGATGCAACGGGTCCGCTGGATCGGGCTCTCTCGCCCACTTGCATGTGCCTTCAAATGTGTACTGTGAATGGATTAAATTAGCCGAGAGCTCGAGAATAACAGCTCCGCCAAACTGCCAAAGCTATTGAATTACGTCACAATGCGCACCTCGCCGCGGAGCCGAATCAGTCTCGCCGGGCCGGCGGCGGCTGGCGCACTCGGCGCGAAATAGAGACACGCTTTAAGTCTCCGCCAGTGCGGTCCGAGTGCGCCGAAGCCGCCGAACGCGTCGGCGGTCAAGCGCAGTTGGAGTATAGAGGGTCTCGCTTTGGCCGACGTGACGTCACCGCGCAGCGCGCGCGTTACGCCGGAGCGTAAACGCGCCTTAACAGAGCCTGCGCTTAACCGCTAACCAACGCATTCGGTGGCGGCATCTATGGGAGCCACGGAAATACCCTGCCCACCTACAGTATAAAAAATTCCTGTGCTGAGGCTCGGAATCGAACCACGGCCTTTGCTGTTTAAGGCGAAGACGCTACCACTCCGCCACGACGTTTTTTTTTTCTTTATTGCAGGTATTTTGACCCACATTAAAAGAAAACACATATTCATACATAAGCACTAAAACACAACCAACATCTTTGTTAAAACAACGGCCGCCCAACTTGTGCGGTCACGCTTATGCTAAAATTCCTTCATCGTCAATAATAACTCAACACGTGATAGCCACTCTGGACTACATTCCAGCAACTTTTTCTCCTGAACAAAGTTTCTTATGCTTTCTTTGAAATATTGACGTGCCGGTCTTGCATCGAGATCGGCGTGCCTTACTGCCATTCTGCATTTCCAAATACTGTGTAGGGCAATTAGCATGATCAAATCAAATGGGGTACCGCCATCACTTTCAATTGGCAAGTAGCGAATTCCGTACCCATCAAGCGGAAATTCTTTTTTGATCGTGCGCTGACACTCCGCCACGACGTCTCAGGGTGAATTCATCAATAAAGGCGCACCTAGTGAATGTACTCCGATGCAGAAATCTCTGCGCTTTCGCAACGTATATCCTGGCCTAAGAGAGCTAGGTCCTCAGCAATTTTTCTTAACTGCCTTGTACCTTGCCTCCCGTCCCTAATAAACGATTTCCGTTAAGTAGTTTGAAGTTGACTGGCACAGCCGGGATTGTTTCGCCGGGCGAGCGCGCGAAGTGACAAGTGCTCTTTATACTACGAACTGCCTTGTACGATCACCGACCATCGTGCCATCATAGTTTTTCATCGACCGTGGCGATCATCTGACAAGCCTTAACAGGCTCCCTCAAAGGTTAACCAGAACTTGAAGCGGCACTTCGAGTTCTTATGCTGTTCAGCGCTTGTAAATCGTGGCGCGTCAAAAACAAAACCACGGAGCACACAAAGCGCCATAAAAAAATCGAAACTCTCCTGGCCTCCTGTGGCGCCGCCAAGCATCGGTTTTCTTTGCTTCTAACATTCAGGTTGCTTTATGTCTGCCTTCCTTGTGTGATAAAAGTGCACTATCGATTTTAAAATAAAACTTACTTCAATATTGAACCGCGCAACCTTCCTTTGTCAGCCTCAGAGATTCGCGGTTACATGTAGGAAGGAAACTTCCTCCAGGGTGGCGTCTCTTGTCCTATGACGTCGCCACGCTTGTACTTGCGAGATTGGCCGGTGGGGGCGATACCTGTATTTCGGTTCTTGCTATTTTCTACGTTACAATACATTTGTTTTCAGTAAGAGCTGCGTTGTTGTGATCAGGAGCTGGTATTCTTTCGATACAAGCCAACTTCAATTTCTCCTCAGTGTCCCTTTAAATATTTTCATGTTGTTGGCAACTGAGGAAAGGAAATATTCACTGCCGAGCACGCTCGAGGCACCATAAGACATCATGCCGGTGTCTTTGGACGCCCGAAGCAGAGAATTCCGCTAGCATGGGAATGACAATCTTTTGTTGCTGTTTGTTTTACTGGTCCACCGCTGGCATGGGTGCAGGCTCTTTGCTGGTGCAATGAGTCACTACGGGTTGTGTCAGATCCTTAGATCAAATTTCGGATTGTCATTGCTAGAAAGGTAGATGTCTCTTGTCACTCCTCCTACATGGTTCAAGCTCATATACGTAGAGTTACACTGCTTGCTGCTGAAACAATGACTGCCCGCTTGTCAGCAATAATTAGCGTAAGGTGGGATCTTGAGCACTGCAATGGACGCAAAGGTTTTTTTTGTGCCCGAATGTGTGCACTGTACAGCTTTGCTCTGGTCGTAATTTTCTTTAACTACACCGAACCCGGAACTGGCAGAGCCTTCCATTGACAGCGCGAGGGACCTGACCTACTTGGCCCGGCTCATGAACTGCAGAAGCTCGGCTGAAAGACGGAAACGACGTGAAAACGAAGCATGCTTTTACGTACGCCAGAGGTTCTTGTTTCTATCATGTACTTGAAGGTGCCCTGCGTTGCAAATAAAGCATATGGTTTTTATTTTTTGTATGCATAGCATAAGACATGGTGATGCCTTGATGCATAGAAGATAGCCGAAGTGGTAATATTTAATGTTCTAATTTGCTCCAGAAATGCTTGTTTTGTGCTGATGGCGACGAAACGTTGCGGCAAATTTCGGCAGTGGATACATGAGGCGGCAACCAAATTGGTTGCACTCTTTTCGATTGGTTGGACGTACAGTGCGAAGTGAACTCTTTTATACTCGGGAAAGGGATCTAAAATGTAATGTCTCTCAGTACCGTCACATTTTCGCTCAAGAAAAGATTACAAAGGAAAAGCAATACAATCAAATGAAAGCTAATAAGAATCAAGCTAGGGGCAACAGTTTTCATTTCGCCTAAAAGTATCCTGTAAGTCAGTGCTGCTGTTAAAACTGCCGATACCGAGAAGACAGCGAACAAAACCGTCCGACGAACACCATAGCGAAAAATGGGGCGAAAACAAGTCAGAAGGATGGGGGCGGGAGGGAGGCACAAGAGAGCTTTCCATGAATATAGGTCAAAGGGCGCTGGCAAGTTGGACACTGGACTGCTCATAGAACAGGACAGGGTAGAGGATTAAGCTCCCCCACAGTGCAAAAAAAACAACGTTATTTTAGGGTCATGAAAAGGCTCCCGTCTGCATCATGTACACGGAACGCAGGCTGCACTGCCGAGGCAACAACTGCGTGCAAGCTTCCGCTGCATGTGTGCAAGGCATGTTTATGATTTGCGGCACCCAATATTTGGCACTGGGCAAGTGAAACGGATGTATGAAATGCAATTGTTTTATCTTGGTGTTCTCAATATTGTAAGTGTAATAACCTCGGTCTGTGTGCTTCGATTTCAGAAATTCTACCGCCCCTGATAACTGGCCAGCATGAGGAACCCTTTGAACCGGATGCTACAATTTCCTCTAATGACTTCTGGACAGGGTTTTTTCCCAGTAACTTCTGTGAATTCAGAAGGGCATGGACTGCAAAATGGCTCACAAGTTAGCTGCATACGTATTCTTCCACAAACGTCATGTCCTTGAAAATCAACGCAGCAGACTGATCACCATCATTATCAGTCTGACTATGCCCACTGCAGGACAAAGGCATTTCCCATAACACTCCAAACTAAACCCGTCCTGTGGCAGCTGCAGCCATCCTATCCCCGCGAACTTCTTAATCTCATCCGCCCTCCTAACTTTCTTCCGATCCTTGCTACGCTTCCCTTGTAGTCAAGTCTGTTAACCTTAAGGACCATCTGAGCGACCCAGGCTATGCAAGGGGCGAGTGAATGTTAATATAATGAGTGGACATGAGGGTAAGCAAATGGTTTGGTGTGCGAGTGGACGCGAGTGAGTGGTTGTGAGTGTGAGCGGTCATAAGTGTGAGTGAGTGCGAATTTCAGTGAGTGGTTTTGAGTGCGAGTGAACGTGAGTGCGATTGTGAGTGGTTGTGAGTGCAAGGGGACATGGATATGAGTGCGAGTGCGAGTGAGTGGTTGTAAGTGTTAGTGGACATGAGTGTTAGTGCAAGTGGCCGTGAGTGTGAGTGTGATTGAGCCGCCTCACATGATGCTAAGGTACGCCTTCTCCGCCATACATAAAAAAAACCCGACCAGGAAGAGATTTTGGCTACTTTCACACTTGCAGTCGATGTACTGGATGCATTGCGAAATTCTTTCCAATTTAATATAACAAAAATGTGGGCTGAATTCTGCAAGATCCAGAAAAGAAGCTGTTGAGACCTGGTGCCAAAAAATGCTAACTGACATGTTCATGAATTGAAATTGCCAATAATTGCCTTTGTACTTCATTCAAGTTACATTTTTCCAAAATTAGGTGGTTCGGATCATACATTTTCTGGATAATCCCTTTCTCCCCCCTTCTATTTTAAATGTATCAAAAAGGTTTTACTGTACTTTATATGCACATCTCAAACGCACATGCAAGATAGGGGTACCTTGTCTCGTGTGCGTGTTCTTTTCGCGCATCTTTACCGTGTCAGAAATACTTCACCAATTAGCCCGACAACATGTTCTACTGAAGCACCGAGATTTCTAGGCACATTAGAGAGCCCTCTACCAAAACAGTACGCTAAACCCGATCAATAATTATTCTTCACTACATATTTCGCTCAGTGGCAACTTCTGTAATGAAATATCCACCTGTGCAATAAGATGAAGAGGGCAAACAGGGCAAAGGAAGACTCAAGAATGCACACAGTGAACATGGGCTGTAACAGAAGTCACTGGGAGGAACAAAATGAAGGTAGCAATTGGCATTATCTGCGCCTGCATTAAAGACTTTATGCGAGCATACTTCAGTACATGCAGCTGGGCTTTTTGGTGGACTGTTCAAGGAACAAGAACAGTAGAAAAATTTGGAGACTGGGACACTGAGAATAAGATAGGATGTGCACTAAGTTTCAGCACTGCCTTATTGAACAGACACCAAATATACAGTGCGTATGTGCCCATGCAACATGACGATAAGATTAATCTGACAACCAAGTCACCAATATCGTCTGGCTACTGAAGAAAATTAAGAAAACGCATATCCCTATTTTGCAGAGCCGTACTGCTGCGGCGCCAGTGCAATTTTTGCAGTGCAAAGCCACAAATGCTCTTCAAAGGAGCCCCTACAGCCAATGGCACCGACCGATTCTGCCCCTTCACCGATTTGACCCCTCTCCCCGTTGACCGATCTTCTTGGACCTGCTAGCGTGAAATCGCAGGGGGTGGCAGATGAAAAGGGAATCATTAGGGCTTAATTGGATTAACCAAGGTGTACTGAAAATTGGTCGACGTCATTGGCTAGAGGACCCCATTTGCTGAGCATCTGCCATTTCGTTCTTAATTTGTATCCGAATGTAGTCCCGCGGTGGGCAAAGCCAGTGCGCAGCACGATGGATGCTCTTGCTACAAACTAAGCAAGACTGATAGATTTGCGCTTGGCCGAGAAATTACGGGCCAGGCACCAGGCAATGGATGGTCACACCTCAACAACGCACTACCGCCAGAGCAACTCACAAATTCGCACCTCCCCGAATACTAAAGGCTCAAATAAAGAATACTTACACCCCCCCCCCCCCAACGATACCCAACAACAGCGGATGCCAAATCATGGCGGCAGCTCCAGAAGAACTCCCCACAAACCTCCACCACAAGCACACCCTTCCCCTCACAAAAAGTATCCTCGATTTGGCTGCACTTTCTGCACTAGTACACAAAAGTGATGTGCCACTGCGGTGCCAGTTCTTGCGGTGTAAGTGTAGCCTGGCGCTAGCGCTCTCAGTGCAGCGGCCAAATCAGGTGCAGAAGTACAGACAGGTTTGTCTGCTGCAATACTGTGTTGGTGTTTGCCACATGGTTTGACTTGTGCACAGGATTGTACTAGTTCTATTAAATGCTGTGTATTTGTCGATGTTGCACAATTCATGGCAGTGGCTATGAAACTTGTCAGTCCCAAAAGTGATGAAGAATTTGTCTCTCCTCTTTCTGTTACAATGTGCAATGTGGCGCGGGACGACCGTCGCCAAGCCAATGCAAGCTTCATTGAAGAGGTGACAACAAAATGCTTGGATCTCGTATTCAAGAGGTGGCGCGAGACAGTGGCGCGAGACCGTAGGCGGTTTGTGCACGTGATTCAGGCTGTCACAGTCTACCAGCAGAAAAGATTGAACTGCACAACTTGCGCTCACTGTCGGCAGATGGTGGCGGCGGAGTGACTGTGAAGACTGACGCGCAGGCAAAGGCATGGGTTGACGGGCAACGTCAAAGCCAGTCACTACTTTAAGTGGTGGTGCTGATGGTGAGCCGCAGTGAGTCATCACAAACGTTGTGACCACCCAAGTATTAAAAATCAACAGCACTCACCTTCTGTCTCTTATACAAACATTCCATCGTGCTGCGTGTAATAATAATAATATTTATATGCGCAAAAAAAAGAAGTGGTACGTAAAGCAACGTGTGAGGCTGACAGAGAGGTGAGAACCCATTCACAGTGCGCCTGCCGGCCAGTCACTTGCATGAAAATGAACACAGACACATGCACACACACTGTCATTCCAACAGTTTGTAGAGGGCATAGCGCAGATGCCGTGTCTAGCATGGGTATGCAGCTGCCTCAAAACCGTCTACTGAAACAAATACGGCCACAGAGCCGTCTGCTACTTGTCTGCCATAGAGCGCGCCAAGCACCTTGCACTATTTGCACGAGAAGAGAACTCGCCAGGAGGCTAGTGGAGAAGAACTTGTGCAGCACAATGGCAAATTGAGTGCCGAAGTGCACGTAGCACTAGCTGCACTGACAAACTGAGTGCAAGAGTGAGAGTGCTGCATCGCCTAACTGGTGCAGTAAGTGTAGCCAAATCAAGCAGAGCCAATACCCGTCTCATCACTGCATGTCATACAACAGCACCGAACCCACTCTATACCACTCCGCGTGAGAGTGCCCAAACCAGGCCACCACCTACACCCCACTACCTCTTCATAGGAAGCTGCTCTCTCCAGCTCTAGCCTAGTCGATCAGCAACGGCTGATCACATGGGCCCACAGGATAACAGGAACCACTGAAGTCCTCGACTGAGTACCCACCCATGAGGACGAGTCGCCCAGCCAACCTTTAAAAAAATAAAAGTGTTTCACCACCACCACCGATTTCACGGCTGAAGTGAGAACGAAACCACTTCACCAGCCGCCTAGCAAGCCCAACACAGCATGAATGCTGTTGAGGCCTTGCAGTTCTGAACTCGCTACATGCAATGGCCGCACACAGATTAAGTGCGCAGAATGTAAAGTGAAAGATTCAGCACCCAGTTTTGCGTCGGACCATTCACTTCCTTGTCTGTTTTGCACCATTTTAATTTTGAGACTCTTTGCATTCTTGGCTACGCTCACCACGCTGCTTTCCTCGTATTTCAACTACCATTGTCCACTGACTGCGAAACAGTGTTCCTCGGAGAAGCTCATAAATACATCACCAAACCGCTGCTGTACAAATACGCAAGTGGCGGCACCATTTGTTCTTCGCTTTTACACAATTATCTGGATAATAAAAGCTTTGTTTCTGATAAAAACAAGATATTTTCTATTGTGTGACACTATCGTATCAGTCCAGCCTGGCTTAATTCAGAAAAAACTTGGTTTAAGACCTTGTAACTTGCTATCTTATCAGCAAGAATGCAGATGCTCCTAAAAACAGAACAGAAACTGACACAAAACACCTCAAAACTAACAAAGCCTCATTATCAAAATGAGCTGGCTGAAGGATATTGAAAGCATATTGAAAGATTTGCTGAAACAAAACCTGCTAAGTGCAGAGGAGCTGAAGTACGCTTAAGTAGAACATGCTGTCGGGCTAGGTGGTGTATTTCTTTTGACATGGTAAAGTTGTGCAAAAAACCACATACAAGACAGGGTATAGGACGAGAGCAAACTAAAACTAAATTTATTCACAGAATGCAGCACTATTTGAGGGGAACAGAAAAAACCACCCATGCGCAGTCAAAAAACTGTGCATGTTACATTCCGCAGACACCAAGACAAACAGAAAGGCCATTCCACTGTTATACAGCTCAACAGAAGAATCACTTATACAGTCACGCCTTTTCTTCATTTCATATGCTTCAATCAGTTCACGTGCGATAGTGTTGCAGCTTTTGCACAGAATTCTGATATCATTCAGCAGTGGCCTGCAGCCCTGGAAAGTCTGGCAATGTTTAGGCTAATTCGAACCCTCCTCGGTCGATAATGGCATGTCATGTTCCCTTGCACGATCGTTAATGTAGTGTCCAGTCTGTCCTACGTACTTCTGGCCACAAATTAGTGGTATCATGCATATGGCACCAACTGTGCATTCCACAAAGAGCCTAGTGTGCTTCTTGCCACAGCCACTTTTCTTTGCTCCTTGTTTGGTGATGAGGGGGCATAGCTTTGTCAATTGGAACGATGCAGTAAACATGATTGGCACTTTGTACTTGCCCGCCACCATGCAACACCTTATGCACATACGGCACCACTACTGGTCTTCCTTTGCTTTCAGTGAGATCAGAATTAGTTGCTTCACTATCACGTGAACTGATGGGCACCTATATCATAAAGAAGAATGGCCATGACTGTATCAGCGATTCTTCTGCTGAGATGTAAAACAGTGAAATAGCCTTTCTTGGTAAGGTGCTGTAAAAATCTGCCTTGCCGTCTCCAGAATGTAACATGCGCGGTTTTTTGAATACACATGCATGGTTTGTTTTCTGTTCCCCTCAAATAGTGCTCCGTTCTACAACTAAAATTAGTTGTAAATTTGCACTCGTCCCGTCGCACCCTGTCATGTGTACGAGTTTTGTTTTCGCACAACTTCACCATGCCAGGAGCTCAAGTACTACCACAAAAAAGGCCAAGCTAAAACCTGCATCACAAATACAGAGAACACTGGTCTGAGAGACAATGACACAAAGCAAGTGAAACGCACAACAAAAGCCCTGACAACACATAAAAATTTCAGAATAGTGGGCAGCACCTGGCGGCCGGTGAAACTGAGGCGACTTGGGTGGGTGCGGCTCAAGAGGCCTGCGCAGGTACCCCTGGGTTGGCTCAGCTATCAGGCAGCTGTAGGCATACACGCGGTTCAGGTCACTCAGCATTGGCTCTTTGTCCAGCAAACTGCCATGGCTTGACGACCGGCCGTACTGCCAATGACACCCAACTTTAATCAGCTCAGAGAGGCGAACAAACATTTTCTTTCACCATTGCTTCGACCAATAACCAGGTTTGACTCCTTGACTGTGGCATATGGCAGAAAGATACCCATTTCAGCAGATATAAAAGTTCATCTGTGCAGCACATGTTTGGCAGTGACACTGCGGACAAAGTATGCAGCAACTTGAGCATATTCGTGCATATTGGCATGTAAAACAGAATCATGAGTGCGCATCTCTGACACAGCATAAATGTTTAGAAGCAAAACAAAAATTGGAGAACTTTCTTTTTTAGACCAGTATTTCTTTTTGTTTGCCTGTTTGTTGGTTTCAAGCATGAATACACACTTGAGGAGAAGGGCAAAAGACATGGTAAGTCTTACAAGGCCCATCTTCCCTGGTGAAGTTCACACTTGGCACAGAGAGGCAACACACACACACACACACATGTATATATATATGAAGGGAGCCAACAGTCACCGAAACCAAGGTGCATAGGGGAACGTTAATTTTTTTTTTTTATGTGTTATGCTTATCAGTAGGATAATAATTCTTAGATTAATAAATCGGTTAAAGAAAATTACTTATAAAGCAGCAGAAAAAACAACCATGCCGCCGGTGGGATCCGAACCCACGACCTCCGAATATCGCGTCCGGTGCTCTTACCAACTGAGCTACGGCGACGGCTGTGAAATCTGCTGCTCTCGTGGGTATTTATGTTTACTGGGTGTAAGCGAGCCTTGAGAGTGTTCACCAGCGCCACCCTCGACCATAGCGGCGGACGTAGCACGTCCTGTAATACCGCGAGCGTGACGTAGAACGTCATCTAACGGCGAGGGCGGAAACTGTGCGAGAGCCCTCTTATACTACCTTTGGCATTAAGACTGCCAGAACCGAGACCCTCGTTAAGCTATCAGCAGACAAGTTAAAGGAAATGAGGGGCCCGTTTGACAAATTTATAAAGGGAGCCAACAGTCACCGAAACCAAGGTGCATAGAGGAACGTTAATTTTTTTTTATTGTGTTATGCTTATCAGTAGGATAATAATTCTTAGATTATTAAATCGTTTAAAGAAAATTACTTATAAAGCAGCAGAAAAAACAACCATGCCGCCGGTGGGATCCGAACCCACGACCTCCGAATATCGCGTCCGGTGCTCTTACCAACTGAGCTACGGCGACGGCTGTCCAATCTGCTGCTCTCGTGGGTATTTATGTTTACTGGGTGTAAGCGAGCCTTGAGAGTGTTCACCGGCGCCACCCTCGACCATAGCGGCGGACGTAGCACGTCCTGTAATACCGCGAGCGTGACGCAGAACGTCATCTAACGGCGAGGGCGGAAACTGTGCGAGAGCCCTCTTATACTACCTTTGGCATTAAGACAGCCAGAACCGAGACCCTCGATAAGCTATCAGCAGACAAGTTAAAGGAAATGAGGGGCCCGTTTGACAAATTTATGAAGGGAGCCAACAGTCACCGAAACCAAGGTGCATAGGGGAACGTTAATTTTTTTTTTTTAATGTGTTATGCTTATCAGTAGGATAATAATTCTTAGATTAATAAATCGCCTAAAGAAAATTACTTATAAAGCAGCAGAAAAAACAACCATGCCGCCGGTGGGATCCGAACCCACGACCTCCGAATATCGCGTCCGGTGCTCTTACCAACTGAGCTACGGCGACGGCTGTCCAATCTGCTGCTCTCGTGGGTATTTATGTTTACTGGGTGTAAGCGAGCCTTGAGAGTGTTCACCAGCGCCACCCTCGACCATAGCGGCGGACGTAGCACGTCCTGTAATACCGCGAGCGTGACGTAGAACGTCATCTAACGGCGAGGGCGGAAACTGTGCGAGAGCCCTCTTATACTGCCTTTGGCATTAAGACTGCCAGAACCGAGACCCTCGTTAAGCTATCAGCAGACAAGTTAAAGGAAATGAGGGGCCCGTTTGACAAATTTATGAAGGGAGCCAACAGTCACCGAAACCAAGGTGCATAGGGGAACGTTAATTTTTTTTTATAGTGTTATGCTTATCAGTAGGATAATAATTCTTAGATTAATAAATCGCTTAAAGAAAATTACTTATAAAGCAGCAGAAAAAAACAACCATGCCGCCGGTGGGATCCGAACCCACGACCTCCGAATATCGCGTCCGGTGCTCTTACCAACTGAGCTACGGCGACGGCTGTGAAATCTGCTGCTCTCGTGGGTATTTATGTTTACTGGGTTTAAGCGAGCCTTGAGAGTGTTCACCAGCGCCACCCTCGACCATAGCGGCGGACGTAGCACGTCCTGTAATACCGCGAGCGTGACGTAGAACGTCATCTAACGGCGAGGGCGGAAACTGTGCGAGAGCCCTCTTATACTACCTTTGGCATTAAGACTGCCAGAACCGAGACCCTCGTTAAGCTATCAGCAGACAAGTTAAAGGAAATGAGGGGCCCGTTTGACAAATTTATGAAGGGAGCCAACAGTCACCGAAACCAAGGTGCATAGGGGAACGTTAATTTTTTTTTAATGTGTTATGCTTATCAGTAGGATAATAATTCTTAGATTAACAAAATCGCTTAAAGAAAATTACTTATAAAGCAGCAGAAAAAACAACCATGCCGCCGGTGGGATCCGAACCCACGACCTCCGAATACCGCGTCCGGTGCTCTTACCAACTGAGCTACGGCGACGGCTGTCCAATCTGCTGCTCTCGTGGGTATTTATGTTTACTGGGTGTAAGCGAGCCTTGAGAGTGTTCACCAGCGCCACCCTCGACCATAGCGGCGGACGTAGCACGTCCTGTAATACAGCGAGCGTGACGTAGAACGTCCTCTAACGGCGAGGGCGGAAACTGTGCGAGAGCCCTCTTATACTACCTTTGGCATTAAAACTGCCAGAACCGAGACCCTCGTTAAGCTATCAGCAGACAAGTTAAAGGAAATGAGGGGCCCGTTTGACAAATTTATGAAGGGTGGCGCTGGTGAACACTCTCAAGGCTCGCTTACACCCAGTAAACATAAATACCCACGAGAGCAGCAGATTGGACAGCCGTCGCCGTAGCTCAGTTGGTAAGAGCACCGGACGCGATATTCGGAGGTCGTGGGTTCGGATCCCACCGGCGGCATGGTTGTTTTTTCTGCTGCTTTATAAGTAATTTTCTTTAAGCGATTTATTAATCTAAGAATTATTATCCTACTGATAAGCATAACACATTAAAAAAAAAATAACGTTCCCCTATGCACCTTGGTTTCGGTGACTGTTGGCTCCCTTCATAAATTTGTCAAACGGGCCCCTCATTTCCTTTAACTTGTCTGCTGATAGCTTAACGAGGGTCTCGGTTCTGGCAGTCTTAATGCCAAAGGTAGTATAAGAGGGCTCTCGCACAGTTTCCGCCCTCGCCGTTAGATGACGTTCTACGTCACGCTCGCGGTATTACAGGACGTGCTACGTCCGCCGCTATGGTCGAGGGTGGCGCTGGTGAACACTCTCAAGGCTCGCTTACACCCAGTAAACATAAATACCCACGAGAGCAGCAGATTGGACAGCCGTCGCCGTAGCTCAGTTGGTAAGAGCACCGGACGCGATATTCGGAGGTCGTGGGTTCGGATCCCACCGGCGGCATGGTTGTTTTTTCTGCTGCTTTATAAGTAATTTTCTTTAAGCGATTTTGTTAATCTAAGAATTATTATCCTACTGATAAGCATAACACATTAAAAAAAAAATTAACGTTCCCCTATGCACCTTGGTTTCGGTGACTGTTGGCTCCCTTCATAAATTTGTCAAACGGGCCCCTCATTTCCTTTAACTTGTCTGCTGATAGCTTAACGAGGGTCTCGGTTCTGGCAGTCTTAATGCCAAAGGTAGTATAAGAGGGCTCTCGCACAGTTTCCGCCCTCGCCGTTAGATGACGTTCTACGTCACGCTCGCGGTATTACAGGACGTGCTACGTCCGCCGCTATGGTCGAGGGTGGCGCTGGTGAACACTCTCAAGGCTCGCTTACACCCAGTAAACATAAATACCCACGAGAGCAGCAGATTGGACAGCCGTCGCCGTAGCTCAGTTGGTAAGAGCACCGGACGCGATATTCGGAGGTCGTGGGTTCGGATCCCACCGGCGGCATGGTTGTTTTTTCTGCTGCTTTATAAGTAATTTTCTTTAAGCGATTTATTAATCTAAGAATTATTATCCTACTGATAAGCATAACACATTAAAAAAAAAATTAACGTTCCCCTATGCACCTTGGTTTCGGTGACTGTTGGCTCCCTTCATAAATTTGTCAAACGGGCCCCTCATTTCCTTTAACTTGTCTGCTGATAGCTTAACGAGGGTCTCGGTTCTGGCAGTCTTAATGCCAAAGGTAGTATAAGAGGGCTCTCGCACAGTTTCCGCCCTCGCCGTTAGATGACGTTCTACGTCACGCTCGCGGTATTACAGGACGTGCTACGTCCGCCGCTATGGTCGAGGGTGGCGCTGGTGAACACTCTCAAGGCTCGCTTACACCCAGTAAACATAAATACCCACGAGAGCAGCAGATTGGACAGCCGTCGCCGTAGCTCAGTTGGTAAGAGCACCGGACGCGATATTCGGAGGTCGTGGGTTCGGATCCCACCGGCGGCATGGTTGTTTTTTCTGCTGCTTTATAAGTAATTTTCTTTAAGCGATTTATTAATCTAAGAATTATTATCCTACTGATAAGCATAACACATTAAAAAAAAAATTAACGTTCCCCTATGCACCTTGGTTTCGGTGACTGTTGGCTCCCTTCATAAATTTGTCAAACGGGCCCCTCATTTCCTTTAACTTGTCTGCTGATAGCTTAACGAGGGTCTCGGTTCTGGCAGTCTTAATGCCAAAGGTAGTATAAAAGGGCTCTCGCACAGTTTCCGCCCTCGCCGTTAGATGACGTTCTACGTCACGCTCGCGGTATTACAGGACGTGCTACGTCCGCCGCTATGGCCGAGGGTGGCGCTGGTGAACACTCTCAAGGCTCGCTTACACCCAGTAAACATAAATACCCACGAGAGCAGCAGATTGGACAGCCGTCGCCGTAGCTCAGTTGGTAAGAGCACCGGACGCGATATTCGGAGGTCGTGGGTTCGGATCCCACCGGCGGCATGGTTGTTTTTTCTGCTGCTTTATAAGTAATTTTCTTTAAGCGATTTATTAATCTAAGAATTATTATCCTACTGATAAGCATAACACATTAAAAAAAAAATTAACGTTCCCCTATGCACCTTGGTTTCGGTGACTGTTGGCTCCCTTCATAAATTTGTCAAACGGGCCCCTCATTTCCTTTAACTTGTCTGCTGATAGCTTAACGAGGGTCTCGGTTCTGGCAGTCTTAATGCCAAAGGTAGTATAAGAGGGCTCTCGCACAGTTTCCGCCCTCGCCGTTAGATGACGTTCTACGTCACGCTCGCGGTATTACAGGACGTGCTACGTCCGCCGCTATGGTCGAGGGTGGCGCTGGTGAACACTCTCAAGGCTCGCTTACACCCAGTAAACATAAATACCCACGAGAGCAGCAGATTGGACAGCCGTCGCCGTAGCTCAGTTGGTAAGAGCACCGGACGCGATATTCGGAGGTCGTGGGTTCGGATCCCACCGGCGGCATGGTTGTTTTTTCTGCTGCTTTATAAGTAATTTTCTTTAAGCGATTTTGTTAATCTAAGAATTATTATCCTACTGATAAGCATAACACATTAAAAAAAAATTAACGTTCCCCTATGCACCTTGGTTTCGGTGACTGTTGGCTCCCTTCATAAATTTGTCAAACGGGCCCCTCATTTCCTTTAACTTGTCTGCTGATAGCTTAACGAGGGTCTCGGTTCTGGCAGTCTTAATGCCAAAGGTAGTATAAGAGGGCTCTCGCACAGTTTCCGCCCTCGCCGTTAGATGACGTTCTACGTCACGCTCGCGGTATTACAGGACGTGCTACGTCCGCCGCTATGGTCGAGGGTGGCGCTGGTGAACACTCTCAAGGCTCGCTTACACAGAGTAAACATAAATACCCACGAGAGCAGCAGATTGGACAGCCGTCGCCGTAGCTCAGTTGGTAAGAGCACCGGACGCGATATTCGGAGGTCGTGGGTTCGGATCCCACCGGCGGCATGGTTGTTTTTTCTGCTGCTTTATAAGTAATTTTCTTTAAGCGATTTATTAATCTAAGAATTATTATCCTACTAATAAGCATAACACATTAAAAAAAAAATTAACGTTCCCCTATGCACCTTGGTTTCGGTGACTGTTGGCTCCCTTCATAAATTTGTCAAACGGGCCCCTCATTTCCTTTAACTTGTCTGCTGATAGCTTAACGAGGGTCTCGGTTCTGGCAGTCTTAATGCCAAAGGTAGTATAAGAGGGCTCTCGCACAGTTTCCGCCCTCGCCGTTAGATGACGTTCTACGTCACGCTCGCGGTATTACAGGACGTGCTACGTCCGCCGCTATGGTCGAGGGTGGCGCTGGTGAACACTCTCAAGGCTCGCTTACACCCAGTAAACATAAATACCCACGAGAGCAGCAGATTGGACAGCCGTCGCCGTAGCTCAGTTGGTAAGAGCACCGGACGCGATATTCGGAGGTCGTGGGTTCGGATCCCACCGGCGGCATGGTTGTTTTTTCTGCTGCTTTATAAGTAATTTTCTTTAAGCGATTTATTAATCTAAGAATTATTATCCTACTGATAAGCATAACACATTAAAAAAAAAATTAACGTTCCCCTATGCACCTTGGTTTCGGTGACTGTTGGCTCCCTTCATAAATTTGTCAAACGGGCCCCTCATTTCCTTTAACTTGTCTGCTGATAGCTTAACGAGGGTCTCGGTTCTGGCAGTCTTAATGCCAAAGGTAGTATAAGAGGGCTCTCGCACAGTTTCCGCCCTCGCCGTTAGATGACGTTCTACGTCACGCTCGCGGTATTACAGGACGTGCTACGTCCGCCGCTATGGTCGAGGGTGGCGCTGGTGAACACTCTCAAGGCTCGCTTACACCCAGTAAACATAAATACCCACGAGAGCAGCAGATTGGACAGCCGTCGCCGTAGCTCAGTTGGTAAGAGCACCGGACGCGATATTCGGAGGTCGTGGGTTCGGATCCCACCGGCGGCATGGTTGTTTTTTTCTGCTGCTTTATAAGTAATTTTCTTTAAGCGATTTATTAATCTAAGAATTATTATCCTACTGATAAGCATAACACATTAAAAAAAAAATTAACGTTCCCCTATGCACCTTGGTTTCGGTGACTGTTGGCTCCCTTCATAAATTTGTCAAACGGGCCCCTCATTTCCTTTAACTTGTCTGCTGATAGCTTAACGAGGGTCTCGGTTCTGGCAGTCTTAATGCCAAAGGTAGTATAAGAGGGCTCTCGCACAGTTTCCGCCCTCGCCGTTAGATGACGTTCTACGTCACGCTCGCGGTATTACAGGACGTGCTACGTCCGCCGCTATGGTCGAGGGTGGCGCTGGTGAACACTCTCAAGGCTCGCTTACACCCAGTAAACATAAATACCCACGAGAGCAGCAGATTGGACAGCCGTCGCCGTAGCTCAGTTGGTAAGAGCACCGGACGCGATATTCGGAGGTCGTGGGTTCGGATCCCACCGGCGGCATGGTTGTTTTTTCTGCTGCTTTATAAGTAATTTTCTTTAAGCGATTTATTAATCTAAGAATTATTATCCTACTGATAAGCATAACACATTAAAAAAAAAATTAACGTTCCCCTATGCACCTTGGTTTCGGTGACTGTTGGCTCCCTTCATAAATTTGTCAAACGGGCCCCTCATTTCCTTTAACTTGTCTGCTGATAGCTTAACGAGGGTCTCGGTTCTGGCAGTCTTAATGCCAAAGGTAGTATAAGAGGGCTCTCGCACAGTTTCCGCCCTCGCCGTTAGATGACGTTCTACGTCACGCTCGCGGTATTACAGGACGTGCTACGTCCGCCGCTATGGTCGAGGGTGGCGCTGGTGAACACTCTCAAGGCTCGCTTACACCCAGTAAACATAAATACCCACGAGAGCAGCAGATTGGACAGCCGTCGCCGTAGCTCAGTTGGTAAGAGCACCGGACGCGATATTCGGAGGTCGTGGGTTCGGATCCCACCGGCGGCATGGTTGTTTTTTCTGCTGCTTTATAAGTAATTTTCTTTAAGCGATTTATTAATCTAAGAATTATTATCCTACTGATAAGCATAACACATTAAAAAAAAAATTAACGTTCCCCTATGCACCTTGGTTTCGGTGACTGTTGGCTCCCTTCATAAATTTGTCAAACGGGCCCCTCATTTCCTTTAACTTGTCTGCTGATAGCTTAACGAGGGTCTCGGTTCTGGCAGTCTTAATGCCAAAGGTAGTATAAGAGGGCTCTCGCACAGTTTCCGCCCTCGCCGTTAGATGACGTTCTACGTCACGCTCGCGGTATTACAGGACGTGCTACGTCCGCCGCTATGGTCGAGGGTGGCGCTGGTGAACACTCTCAAGGCTCGCTTACACCCAGTAAACATAAATACCCACGAGAGCAGCAGATTGGACAGCCGTCGCCGTAGCTCAGTTGGTAAGAGCACCGGACGCGATATTCGGAGGTCGTGGGTTCGGATCCCACCGGCGGCATGGTTGTTTTTTCTGCTGCTTTATAAGTAATTTTCTTTAAGCGATTTATTAATCTAAGAATTATTATCCTACTGATAAGCATAACACATTAAAAAAAAAATTAACGTTCCCCTATGCACCTTGGTTTCGGTGACTGTTGGCTCCCTTCATAAATTTGTCAAACGGGCCCCTCATTTCCTTTAACTTGTCTGCTGATAGCTTAACGAGGGTCTCGGTTCTGGCAGTCTTAATGCCAAAGGTAGTATAAGAGGGCTCTCGCACAGTTTCCGCCCTCGCCGTTAGATGACGTTCTACGTCACGCTCGCGGTATTACAGGACGTGCTACGTCCGCCGCTATGGTCGAGGGTGGCGCTGGTGAACACTCTCAAGGCTCGCTTACACCCAGTAAACATAAATACCCACGAGAGCAGCAGATTGGACAGCCGTCGCCGTAGCTCAGTTGGTAAGAGCACCGGACGCGATATTCGGAGGTCGTGGGTTCGGATCCCACCGGCGGCATGGTTGTTTTTTCTGCTGCTTTATAAGTAATTTTCTTTAAGCGATTTATTAATCTAAGAATTATTATCCTACTGATAAGCATAACACATTAAAAAAAAAATTAACGTTCCCCTATGCACCTTGGTTTCGGTGACTGTTGGCTCCCTTCATAAATTTGTCAAACGGGCCCCTCATTTCCTTTAACTTGTCTGCTGATAGCTTAACGAGGGTCTCGGTTCTGGCAGTCTTAATGCCAAAGGTAGTATAAAAGGGCTCTCGCACAGTTTCCGCCCTCGCCGTTAGATGACGTTCTACGTCACGCTCGCGGTATTACAGGACGTGCTACGTCCGCCGCTATGGCCGAGGGTGGCGCTGGTGAACACTCTCAAGGCTCGCTTACACCCAGTAAACTTAAATACCCACGAGAGCAGCAGATTGGACAGCCGTCGCCGTAGCTCAGTTGGTAAGAGCACCGGACGCGATATTCGGAGGTCGTGGGTTCGGATCCCACCGGCGGCATGGTTGTTTTTTCTGCTGCTTTATAAGTAATTTTCTTTAAGCGATTTATTAATCTAAGAATTATTATCCTACTGATAAGCATAACACATTAAAAAAAAAATTAACGTTCCCCTATGCACCTTGGTTTCGGTGACTGTTGGCTCCCTTCATAAATTTGTCAAACGGGCCCCTCATTTCCTTTAACTTGTCTGCTGATAGCTTAACGAGGGTCTCGGTTCTGGCAGTCTTAATGCCAAAGGTAGTATAAGAGGGCTCTCGCACAGTTTCCGCCCTCGCCGTTAGATGACGTTCTACGTCACGCTCGCGGTATTACAGGACGTGCTACGTCCGCCGCTATGGTCGAGGGTGGCGCTGGTGAACACTCTCAAGGCTCGCTTACACCCAGTAAACATAAATACCCACGAGAGCAGCAGATTGGACAGCCGTCGCCGTAGCTCAGTTGGTAAGAGCACCGGACGCGATATTCGGAGGTCGTGGGTTCGGATCCCACCGGCGGCATGGTTGTTTTTTCTGCTGCTTTATAAGTAATTTTCTTTAAGCGATTTTGTTAATCTAAGAATTATTATCCTACTGATAAGCATAACACATTAAAAAAAAAATTAACGTTCCCCTATGCACCTTGGTTTCGGTGACTGTTGGCTCCCTTCATAAATTTGTCAAACGGGCCCCTCATTTCCTTTAACTTGTCTGCTGATAGCTTAACGAGGGTCTCGGTTCTGGCAGTCTTAATGCCAAAGGTAGTATAAGAGGGCTCTCGCACAGTTTCCGCCCTCGCCGTTAGATGACGTTCTACGTCACGCTCGCGGTATTACAGGACGTGCTACGTCCGCCGCTATGGTCGAGGGTGGCGCTGGTGAACACTCTCAAGGCTCGCTTACACAGAGTAAACATAAATACCCACGAGAGCAGCAGATTGGACAGCCGTCGCCGTAGCTCAGTTGGTAAGAGCACCGGACGCGATATTCGGAGGTCGTGGGTTCGGATCCCACCGGCGGCATGGTTGTTTTTTCTGCTGCTTTATAAGTAATTTTCTTTAAGCGATTTATTAATCTAAGAATTATTATCCTACTAATAAGCATAACACATTAAAGAAAAAATTAACGTTCCCCTATGCACCTTGGTTTCGGTGACTGTTGGCTCCCTTCATAAATTTGTCAAACGGGCCCCTCATTTCCTTTAACTTGTCTGCTGATAGCATAACGAGGGTCTCGGTTCTGGCAGTCTTAATGCCAAAGGTAGTATAAGAGGGCTCTCGCACAGTTTCCGCCCTCGCCGTTAGATGACGTTCTACGTCACGCTCGCGGTATTACAGGACGTGCTACGTCCGCCGCTATGGTCGAGGATGGCGCTGGTGAACACTCTCAAGGCTCGCTTACACCCAGTAAACATAAATACCCACGAGAGCAGCAGATTGGACAGCCGTCGCCGTAGCTCAGTTGGTAAGAGCACCGGACGCGATATTCGGAGGTCGTGGGTTCGGATCCCACCGGCGGCATGGTTGTTTTTTCTTCTGCTTTATAAGTAATTTTCTTTAGGCGATTTATTAATCTAAGAATTATTATCCTACTGATAAGCATAACAAATTAAAAAAAAATTAACGTTCCCCTATGCACCTTGGTTTCGGTGACTGTTGGCTCCCTTCATAAATTTGTCAAACGGGCCCCTCATTTCCTTTAACTTGTCTGCTGATAGCTTAACGAGGGTCTCGGTTCTGGCAGTCTTAATGCCAAAGGTAGTATAAGAGGGCTCTCGCACAGTTTCCGCCCTCGCCGTTAGATGACGTTCTACGTTACGCTCGCGGTATTACAGGACGTGCTACGTCCGCCGCTATGGTCGAGGGTGGCGCTGGTGAACACTCTCAAGGCTCGCTTACACCCAGTAAACATAAATACCCACGAGAGCAGCAGATTGGACAGCCGTCGCCGTAGCTCAGTTGGTAAGAGCACCGGACGCGATATTCGGAGGTCGTGGGTTCGGATCCCACCGGCGGCATGGTTGTTTTTTTCTGCTGCTTTATAAGTAATTTTCTTTAAGCGATTTATTAATCTAAGAATTATTATCCTACTGATAAGCATAACACATTAAAAAAAAAATTAACGTTCCCCTATGCACCTTGGTTTCGGTGACTGTTGGCTCCCTTCATAAATTTGTCAAACGGGCCCCTCATTTCCTTTAACTTGTCTGCTGATAGCTTAACGAGGGTCTCGGTTCTGGCAGTCTTAATGCCAAAGGTAGTATAAGAGGGCTCTCGCACAGTTTCCGCCCTCGCCGTTAGATGACGTTCTACGTCACGCTCGCGGTATTACAGGACGTGCTACGTCCGCCGCTATGGTCGAGGGTGGCGCTGGTGAACACTCTCAAGGCTCGCTTACACCCAGTAAACATAAATACCCACGAGAGCAGCAGATTGGACAGCCGTCGCCGTAGCTCAGTTGGTAAGAGCACCGGACGCGATATTCGGAGGTCGTGGGTTCGGATCCCACCGGCGGCATGGTTGTTTTTTCTGCTGCTTTATAAGTAATTTTCTTTAAGCGATTTATTAATCTAAGAATTATTATCCTACTGATAAGCATAACACTTTAAAAAAAAAATTAACGTTCCCCTGTGCACCTTGGTTTCGGTGACTGTTGGCTCCCTTCATAAATTTGTCAAACGGGCCCCTCATTTCCTTTAACTTGTCTGCTGATAGCTTAACGAGGGTCTCGGTTCTGGCAGTCTTAATGCCAAAGGTAGTATAAGAGGGCTCTCGCACAGTTTCCGCCCTCGCCGTTAGATGACGTTCTACGTCACGCTCGCGGTATTACAGGACGTGCTACGTCCGCCGCTATGGTCGAGGGTGGCGCTGGTGAACACTCTCAAGGCTCGCTTACACCCAGTAAACATAAATACCCACGAGAGCAGCAGATTGGACAGCCGTCGCCGTAGCTCAGTTGGTAAGAGCACCGGACGCGATATTCGGAGGTCGTGGGTTCGGATCCCACCGGCGGCATGGTTGTTTTTTCTGCTGCTTTATAGGTAATTTTCTTTAAGCGATTTTGTTAATCTAAGAATTATTATCCTACTGATAAGCATAACACATTAAAAAAAAAATTAACGTTCCCCTATGCACCTTGGTTTCGGTGACTGTTGGCTCCCTTCATAAATTTGTCAAACGGGCCCCTCATTTCCTTTAACTTGTCTGCTGATAGCTTAACGAGGGTCTCGGTTCTGGCAGTCTTAATGCCAAAGGTAGTATAAGAGGGCTCTCGCACAGTTTCCGCCCTCGCCGTTAGATGACGTTCTACGTCACGCTCGCGGTATTACAGGACGTGCTACGTCCGCCGCTATGGTCGAGGGTGGCGCTGGTGAACACTCTCAAGGCTCGCTTACACCCAGTAAACATAAATACCCACGAGAGCAGCAGATTGGACAGCCGTCGCCGTAGCTCAGTTGGTAAGAGCACCGGACGCGATATTCGGAGGTCGTGGGTTCGGATCCCACGGGCGGCATGGTTGTTGTTTTTTCTGCTGCTTTATAAGTAAATTTCTTTAAGCGATTTATTAATCTAAGAATTATTATCCTACTGATAAGCATAACACATTAAAAAAAAGAATTAACGTTCCCCTATGCACCTTGGTTTCGGTGACTGTTGGCTCCCTTCATAAATTTGTCAAACGGGCCCCTCATTTCCTTTAACTTGTCTGCTGATAGCTTAACGAGGGTCTCGGTTCTGGCAGTCTTAATGCCAAAGGTAGTATAAGAGGGCTCTCGCACAGTTTCCGCCCTCGCCGTTAGATGACGTTCTACGTCACGCTCGCGGTATTACAGGACGTGCTACGTCCGCCGCTATGGTCGAGGGTGGCGCTGGTGAACACTCTCAAGGCTCGCTTACACCCAGTAAACATAAATACCCACGAGAGCAGCAGATTGGACAGCCGTCGCCGTAGCTCAGTTGGTAAGAGCACCGGACGCGATATTCGGAGGTCGTGGGTTCGGATCCCACCGGCGGCATGGTTGTTTTTTCTGCTGCTTTATAAGTAATTTTCTTTAAGCGATTTATTAATCTAAGAATTATTATCCTACTGATAAGCATAACACATTAAAAAAAAAATTAACGTTCCCCTATGCACCTTGGTTTCGGTGACTGTTGGCTCCCTTCATAAATTTGTCAAACGGGCCCCTCATTTCCTTTAACTTGTCTGCTGATAGCTTAACGAGGGTCTCGGTTCTGGCAGTCTTAATGCCAAAGGTAGTATAAGAGGGCTCTCGCACAGTTTCCGCCCTCGCCGTTAGATGACGTTCTACGTCACGCTCGCGGTATTACAGGACGTGCTACGTCCGCCGCTATGGTCGAGGGTGGCGCTGGTGAACACTCTCAAGGCTCGCTTACACCCAGTAAACATAAATACCCACGAGAGCAGCAGATTGGACAGCCGTCGCCGTAGCTCAGTTGGTAAGAGCACCGGACGCGATATTCGGAGGTCGTGGGTTCGGATCCCACCGGCGGCATGGTTGTTTTTTCTGCTGCTTTATAAGTAATTTTCTTTAAGCGATTTATTAATCTAAGAATTATTATCCTACTGATAAGCATAACACATTAAAAAAAAAATTAACGTTCCCCTATGCACCTTGGTTTCGGTGACTGTTGGCTCCCTTCATAAATTTGTCAAACGGGCCCCTCATTTCCTTTAACTTGTCTGCTGATAGCTTAACGAGGGTCTCGGTTCTGGCAGTCTTAATGCCAAAGGTAGTATAAGAGGGCTCTCGCACAGTTTCCGCCCTCGCCGTTAGATGACGTTCTACGTCACGCTCGCGGTATTACAGGACGTGCTACGTCCGCCGCTATGGTCGAGGGTGGCGCTGGTGAACACTCTCAAGGCTCGCTTACACCCAGTAAACATAAATACCCACGAGAGCAGCAGATTGGACAGCCGTCGCCGTAGCTCAGTTGGTAAGAGCACCGGACGCGATATTCGGAGGTCGTGGGTTCGGATCCCACCGGCGGCATGGTTGTTTTTTCTGCTGCTTTATAAGTAATTTTCTTTAAGCGATTTATTAATCTAAGAATTATTATCCTACTGATAAGCATAACACATTAAAAAAAAAATTAACGTTCCCCTATGCACCTTGGTTTCGGTGACTGTTGGCTCCCTTCATAAATTTGTCAAACGGGCCCCTCATTTCCTTTAACTTGTCTGCTGATAGCTTAACGAGGGTCTCGGTTCTGGCAGTCTTAATGCCAAAGGTAGTATAAGAGGGCTCTCGCACAGTTTCCGCCCTCGCCGTTAGATGACGTTCTACGTCACGCTCGCGGTATTACAGGACGTGCTACGTCCGCCGCTATGGTCGAGGGTGGCGCTGGTGAACACTCTCAAGGCTCGCTTACACCCAGTAAACATAAATACCCACGAGAGCAGCAGATTGGACAGCCGTCGCCGTAGCTCAGTTGGTAAGAGCACCGGACGCGATATTCGGAGGTCGTGGGTTCGGATCCCACCGGCGGCATGGTTGTTTTTTCTGCTGCTTTATAAGTAATTTTCTTTAAGCGATTTATTAATCTAAGAATTATTATCCTACTGATAAGCATAACACATTAAAAAAAAAATTAACGTTCCCCTATGCACCTTGGTTTCGGTGACTGTTGGCTCCCTTCATAAATTTGTCAAACGGGCCCCTCATTTCCTTTAACTTGTCTGCTGATAGCTTAACGAGGGTCTCGGTTCTGGCAGTCTTAATGCCAAAGGTAGTATAAGAGGGCTCTCGCACAGTTTCCGCCCTCGCCGTTAGATGACGTTCTACGTCACGCTCGCGGTATTACAGGACGTGCTACGTCCGCCGCTATGGCCGAGGGTGGCGCTGGTGAACACTCTCAAGGCTCGCTTACACCCAGTAAACTTAAATACCCACGAGAGCAGCAGATTGGACAGCCGTCGCCGTAGCTCAGTTGGTAAGAGCACCGGACGCGATATTCGGAGGTCGTGGGTTCGGATCCCACCGGCGGCATGGTTGTTTTTTCTGCTGCTTTATAAGTAATTTTCTTTAAGCGATTTATTAATCTAAGAATTATTATCCTACTGATAAGCATAACACATTAAAAAAAAAATTAACGTTCCCCTATGCACCTTGGTTTCGGTGACTGTTGGCTCCCTTCATAAATTTGTCAAACGGGCCCCTCATTTCCTTTAACTTGTCTGCTGATAGCTTAACGAGGGTCTCGGTTCTGGCAGTCTTAATGCCAAAGGTAGTATAAGAGGGCTCTCGCACAGTTTCCGCCCTCGCCGATAGATGACGTTCTACGTCACGCTCGCGGTATTACAGGACGTGCTACGTCCGCCGCTATGGTCGAGGGTGGCGCTGGTGAACACTCTCAAGGCTCGCTTACACCCAGTAAACATAAATACCCACGAGAGCAGCAGATTGGACAGCCGTCGCCGTAGCTCAGTTGGTAAGAGCACCGGACGCGATATTCGGAGGTCGTGGGTTCGGATCCCACCGGCGGCATGGTTGTTTTTTCTGCTGCTTTATAAGTAATTTTCTTTAAGCGATTTTGTTAATCTAAGAATTATTATCCTACTGATAAGCATAACACATTAAAAAAAAAATTAACGTTCCCCTATGCACCTTGGTTTCGGTGACTGTTGGCTCCCTTCATAAATTTGTCAAACGGGCCCCTCATTTCCTTTAACTTGTCTGCTGATAGCTTAACGAGGGTCTCGGTTCTGGCAGTCTTAATGCCAAAGGTAGTATAAGAGGGCTCTCGCACAGTTTCCGCCCTCGCCGTTAGATGACGTTCTACGTCACGCTCGCGGTATTACAGGACGTGCTACGTCCGCCGCTATGGTCGAGGGTGGCGCTGGTGAACACTCTCAAGGCTCGCTTACACAGAGTAAACATAAATACCCACGAGAGCAGCAGATTGGACAGCCGTCGCCGTAGCTCAGTTGGTAAGAGCACCGGACGCGATATTCGGAGGTCGTGGGTTCGGATCCCACCGGCGGCATGGTTGTTTTTTCTGCTGCTTTATAAGTAATTTTCTTTAAGCGATTTATTAATCTAAGAATTATTATCCTACTAATAAGCATAACACATTAAAGAAAAAATTAACGTTCCCCTATGCACCTTGGTTTCGGTGACTGTTGGCTCCCTTCATAAATTTGTCAAACGGGCCCCTCATTTCCTTTAACTTGTCTGCTGATAGCATAACGAGGGTCTCGGTTCTGGCAGTCTTAATGCCAAAGGTAGTATAAGAGGGCTCTCGCACAGTTTCCGCCCTCGCCGTTAGATGACGTTCTACGTCACGCTCGCGGTATTACAGGACGTGCTACGTCCGCCGCTATGGTCGAGGATGGCGCTGGTGAACACTCTCAAGGCTCGCTTACACCCAGTAAACATAAATACCCACGAGAGCAGCAGATTGGACAGCCGTCGCCGTAGCTCAGTTGGTAAGAGCACCGGACGCGATATTCGGAGGTCGTGGGTTCGGATCCCACCGGCGGCATGGTTGTTTTTTCTTCTGCTTTATAAGTAATTTTCTTTAGGCGATTTATTAATCTAAGAATTATTATCCTACTGATAAGCATAACAAATTAAAAAAAAATTAACGTTCCCCTATGCACCTTGGTTTCGGTGACTGTTGGCTCCCTTCATAAATTTGTCAAACGGGCCCCTCATTTCCTTTAACTTGTCTGCTGATAGCTTAACGAGGGTCTCGGTTCTGGCAGTCTTAATGCCAAAGGTAGTATAAGAGGGCTCTCGCACAGTTTCCGCCCTCGCCGTTAGATGACGTTCTACGTTACGCTCGCGG